>JAXQQM020061206.1:0-48603 GCA_034641835.2 Pinus albicaulis
TTTTATGTTTTTTGACCTTTTGAGGGGGTAAAAATGCTCCAAATGATCTAAAAATTGGTGAGAAGACTGTTGGTGATGTGAGAAATCCAAAAATGTAAAATTTTAGAGCTGATTATGCACCAATGTTGTGCATAGCGCCTAGGGTGTTGCACATAGAGGGGTCAAAATTTAGAAAAAACAAAAAGTTGTCCAATTTCCTTCAAAATTTGTGGAGAGGTCCCTCAAGAGGTCTTGGCACAACTTTCCCAGCCTCGTACAAAAATACAAGCAGAAATTTGAATGATCGATATATTATTCACCGAGATTCTCCCGATCACACACTATTTTAGCTTCATGCATAATACAGAATCTCTTCTACCATTGATCATCACATGCGGAAATAAAATCAATTGCATGCATACATTAAAACCACAAACAATCACACATATGAACACAGTATTTAATGGGAAAGCTTAAAGCTGAAACCCAACTATCTGTATATTATATGTCATGGAGATCATGTAACAATCATAGTACAAAGCTCCTCACAAGCTCTCATGCACACCCTCAATTGCTACACACTATCAAGCTAGATCTAGCAAAACACATGCTCCAATCTTTTGCCACTTGATAGCCAGCCTCTATTGCGTAATCAATGTTGTAGGATGGCTCATTAAATAACTTGAACCACCTGGCTTGTACTGCGCAATCCTCATGGGCTTCTCCAATCACTGGTTGTTGCAAATATGCAACAGTATAGTCACAACTGATAGTTAACCTGCTCTTTCACCTATCTCTGCACTAGTCTCCACTGAAACTGTCCATGCACTGAAGTTAAATGATGTATTCTTTAGTTGATTAATGAGTTTATAATTAGTGAATTAATTAATAATTAATTCACACCACTCTCACTAATTGTATCAATCATTTAAACTAGATACAAATAGCTCAACTATGTTTAGATTAGTTAAACTGAACACAACTCCATTAACTTCCTCAATCAACTCCACCAAACTCTGTCACATGAGTTCTAACTGAAGTATCCATGAAATATCTCCACTTAACCCTTAGGAATAGCGTAATTCCTTCTGTCAGCTCCTGTGCCACATCTGTGCACTTAACTGAAGTGCTCCAAGAGAATAAGATAATGTTTAGAGTCCAAATATTATTAAGAGCTAATAATATTCGACATATCTATTTTTAGACTGGAAATCTAAAAATAGATTCCGCCTAATATTTCTAAAAATAGAAGTCCATATATTTTTCCAACTTGATCAACCATCCACAAATAGCATCCTGCAACTCATAGAATCATGATCGACATGTCTAAAAATAGACATAGTCTAAAAATAGACTTTGCCAAAATAGTCACAGCCCACTTAAAGAAGGCCACTTCTTTCCACTAAGCTCATCATCTTGTTGCAATCTGAATAGAATATCATGCACTTTTTCTCTTTTTAGGTCTTCTAGCTTCATGAAGCCCTTCCTCAGTTTGTCACAAGAAAGCATGTTTTTCCTTGCATAATTCTTGGTAATTTTCTTTTGTAGGGAAAGGCTTCTCTTGACCTCCTTGAAATGCTTATGCTCCTCTTTGTAATAGTGGATGACACGTTGTGCCATCTCAAATTCTCTTTCCCACTCCTGAAGCTGTGCATATTTCTCCAAGAGAAGCAATCTAGTGTTCATCTCCTTGTCCTCATTGTCACTGTCTAGATCAATGAATTGAGGCCCTTGATTAGTCCTCTTGATCATTTTGCTTCTCCTTACCTTTACTTGTTGCTCACCTTTTTCCATATTTTCCTTGCCTTTGTCTTGGTGCTTGATAGCTGGAGGAGAGATGGTCTTTTTCTTTTTTGATGCAGAAAACACATCTCTTTTGCCTCTGTGGTAGGTGCATGTGAGAGGAGTGATGAGGGTGCCTTGATATTTTATGAAGTCACAAGAATTTTCATCTTTGTCATGACTTTAATGAGTGACTTCATGCTCCATTAGGTCACTGATTTCTTGAACTTTAGCCTCATCATCATCATTTCTTTCCTCATTGTTTTCTTCACTGTCATCTTGGCTCTCAAAATGATCACTACCCTCCTCACTTGCCTCATTTTGGCTCCGTCCTTCACTAGGGTTTTCTTCTCTGTCACTTTAAGCATTGTCACTTTGAGTTCCTTGGTCATTCAGAGCTTGATTTGTGTCATGATAGTCATGACAGCTGTCATGACTATCATGACTATTTTCTTGGATGTTTTCTTCATTTTCTATCTCATTTGTGCCACTACCTTGGTCATTGTCTTCCCCTTCAAACTTTGTTTCAACCTCATAATATTTCTGCTCTTTGTCTTCAATTTCTTCATCCTCTGCCTCCGTTTCTTCATTTTCATTGTCTTCACTCATTTCAGCATTTTTTTCACTATCATTGTGCTCATTGTCATGCTCAAACACATCTTCCTCTTGGTTGTCTTGTGCACTCTCTTGCTGACTGCTACCTTCATTATTTTCTTCATAATCCCCTTGGTCTTCATCTTGCTCATTATCAACACTCTTTTTTGCACTTGATATTGTTTTATGGGTGTCATTACTATCACTATTTTGCTCAAATTCATCACTTTCTTTCCCTTCATGACTTCCATGTTCATCCTCATCCATGTCATCATCATATTCTTGTTCATTGTTGCTATAATCATCTTCTTGCTTGCTAAGCTTTGTATTTGCCTCATTTTTTTCTGCCTTTGGCTCATTTTCATAACTCTCTTCCATGCTATCATCATCCTCTTGGTCTTCCTCATTAGATTTTGCCCCTTCCTCACTGCTATTTGTTTGTTATTCATGGCTACTGCCATCATCTTCTCCTTTAACACTGTTTTCCTCCTATGTTTCCTCATTAAACTCTGTTTCCACCTCACTGTGCTTTTCCTCTCCATTGTCATCTATTTTCTCCTCATTAGAGCTATTTCCACCATCTTCATTTGATGCATTAGGTGAAGAGATAGGAGGTGAGTTTCTTGTGGAGAAGGAATATCTGGAGATGATGGAGGAGTGGAGGTAGGTGGATGTGAAGTGGAAGGAAAATTTTGCTGAATGAGGGCTTGGGGATTGGAAAATACATCATGTGAGATAAAAAAATTCCCAAGGGATTCCTTGCTCCTCCAGCTGGTGTAAAATAATCATCTTAACCAAGGAGTGATGAAAAAGGCTCTGCATTTGGTGGGCATAACTCCTCTTCTTAACCACTAAAGCCATTTTGTCAATGCTCTGGTAGAGATAGTATAGTAGGTATAGCAGTTTTATCTTGGTGAAATGCATTAGTAGCCTTATGTGATATGAATAAACTTTGGAATACCTCCCCTCACAAGTGAAGTATTTGATAATCTACCTCATCAATAGGGCATACCTCTCTAGCAGGTGGGAAAATGGGAAGACAACCTTGCAGCCTTGTTGATATCTAGGTTTGAGGTAGGGCTCATAATAGCTCAAGTCCAATTTCTTCTGTTTAAAACATCTCTCACCAATATCTGGTATTCTTGTGGCTTTAGCAATGGATTCAGATGAGAGTTCAAAATTCACTCTTGCTAGGTTGACTTGGTGATTTTGTAAACTGAGAATGAACAACCTAGTCAAGTCTGAGTAGCTTTGGATTGGTTTGATTTCCTTACAAAACTGGTAACATCCAACATCTTGAAAATAGGTAAGTATAGTTGGAGAGGAGGTTATTTGAATGTTGTCTAAGGGCTCAAACATATTGACCCTTACTCCCTTGTGCTTTGGCTTGATACGCTTCCACCCTTCATCACTGCTGGTATGGATTTATTCTTCACACATGGTGACTGGTCAAAAACAAAGGGATTTCAAAATTGTTGAGAGATTTTATGTCTAGAGAGGGAAAATGAGTGATGTGAGGAATTTTTTTTGCAAATTAGGGCCAAATGAAGGATTTTTAGGAAAAATTCTGAGTTTAGAGGTAGGTTTGTTTGCCCTGAGTACCTTTACCCCTATGACAATTCTCAATTTTGCAAACCCTGCCCTAGGAGGTCAATAAATTAATTTTTATGGAGATTTAGGGTTTGACTAGATTAGGCTTTAAATGTCCTCCATGTTTATGAAAAAGACTGCTCGGAAAGTTGGGAAAAGAGCAACCAACCTTGCCTGACTGATTGCAGAAGATTTGGAGGCAAGAACTCAAATTTTTGGCCCTTTTTGAGGAAATTGGGCCAAGCTCTATCTGTGCATAACACCTGCCCAGGTCCATAGCACCACCTGACTGCACGTTTAGGTTGGGTCAGGCTGGCAGGTCTATGCACAACACCTATGGTTTTTTGCGGTCAATTCAGGCTAGTAGATGGGCCTATCGGGCCTGTTGGAGCGCAGCGCCAGTGTGCAGTGGGCAGGTCTGGCTGCTCTGGTCCTGTGCATAGCGCCGCCCTCCCGGTGCACAACACATTGTTAAATAACACTACCACTACCTCCTCTATGCACAACACTGATGGCCAGGTGCATAGCGCCGGCCTCGGTGCGTAGCGCCTGAAATTTTTCTTCAAACTCGCACAAAAATCCTCAAAATTTGCTTTCAATGGATTTCTCTCCTTTTTTCAATGACAATGAGGTTGAGGGAAAGGGAAAGGAAGCTTTATAGTCTTGAAAAAATTAATTTATGAGCCCAAACCCACTTTCCTAATGTTGATTTCCCTTTTTATTCATCTCACTGTGCTTTTGGCCTTTTTGGTCATGTAGGTGGAATTTTGACATAAGGAAAATGGATTTTTCCTTTATTGGAGTATCTTGATGTTCTCCTTGTGCTCACAAACCCTTCAACCAGCTAAAATAGTGCCCTTTACCCTCTTTTGTAAACATGAACCTTTTTATGATGTTTTAACACTTATGTACAACAAACTTGTGATCATTTTTGACATTTTTTCCTCTGATTCACAGTATGTCCTAACTTTATGTGAAGTAGTGAGGAAAAACCTCTTGGTGGGAGGAAAAAGCTAGTAGAAAGCATCAACAACAACTTGGTATTTTGAGATGTGCCACCATTATTTGAAACATTATTGCTTTGGCCTTATCAATTTTCTTGGAGGGAAACACTTTTTGACAGTCTTGTAAAAGTGTCATTCATGTTTAACCATATTTTGCAGAATATGTCTTTGATAAGGAAATTTTTTGAGGTTTTACCGCTCTTAGGTTAGCTACTTTCTTGTTCCTTTGATCAGTTTGCAAAAGATTCATGGCTAGTGAGGGAGGTAAACTATTTAAACCGTTTTTTTTTGCTGGCCACTTCTGTTCTTGCAGGTGCCTACACCACTTATTCTTTTTTATCACTGTCTCTTTTGGAGTTGGACAACTCATCTTATCAACCATGAACCTAGGCTTGTCATAGTTTCCTCCTTTGGCAATTTCTTCCCTCATGCTTGTCTCTTTTGACCCTTTAAAAATGTTTCTGTCTTTTATTTGAGAAGTCAAACCTTGAACTGATATTTCTATCCCATTTGCTGATACCCTTCATCATCATTCTTCCTTTGGTGTAGTGGAGTATTGGTTTTTTATTTCTACCTCCTTTGATCCCTTTAGTTCTCTGATTTTACCTTTTGAAACCTCATACTTTATGTTCCCATACTCTTTTCCCTTTCAACCCTTGATGATGTCGAGTCAATGCATCTTTGACAAACCCTAGAGGACAGTTTGAAACCCTTTAAAGCCATCTGCTATTATGAAGGAGGCTCTTTGTTATCAGGTGACCATTTTTGTCCATCTCCCAAACTCCTAGGTTTTAGGGCTACTTAGGAAAAAGTAAATAGTGTTGTCTTCTAATTTATCTAAAACTTCTCAAACTCATTCATCATTTCTAAAATTCTTCCATGTGCCCTTGAAGGAGTTGAGGTGGCCTTTGCCATTGTAACCCTAGTACTGATTCCTGCTTGGTCAAAACAGTCACAAACCCTAATTTTCATCAAACATATTCTTGTTGCTTTCTTCTTGCTATGAATGGTCTTCTTGTGATGATTTTCTCATTATCTTACCTTATGCCAGGTTGATGGCCATTTGATCATCTTGCAGAAATGTGAGCAAAGGGCAGCCGTCCCTTTGTAAGATTCATGCTTTAGATCAAAAAACATTCCTTCAATAACCTTTTTGATTAGTTTGGACAAGATCACCTGTCCTTTTCTTCTTCGAATGCATTTTCTTCATACAGGAAAAAAATAGAGTTTCTAGGGCACCAAATCCATCCTATGACTTTTTGAAACTCTAGGTGATCTAATGGAGGCTTTCTTGTACTTGGCTTTTGGACTGAGACCTAGAATTTTGGATCATCAAGTGTAAGATAGAGTTTATGATAAACTAGTGTATTGAAGATCCAAAATCCAATGAACTTGATTTATCTTAAATAGCCTATAGAGATAGTTTGAGACTATCAATGTTTGAGAGTACTTTGGGAGACACAAAAAAGTTGTTTAATTGGTGGGCTTAGGTAGCAAGTGGAAGGAAAATTTAGGAAAAACAAAAAAGAGGATTTGGGCCAAAGGTGAAAGCATATAGACAGAAAGAGTGAAATAAACCACTAATGGGTTTTCTGGGACTGGTAAGCAATGCTAGACATGATGGAAAGATGAAATAGTGAAAAAATATCTTTAAGGATGATGAAGGCAGTGAGATTTCTAGAACTCACAATGTTCATGAACTTTGTTTTTAGAAATATAGGGAAATCATTTAGTCATCTATGAAGGAAAAAATTAGTGATGACTAACAAGTTGTACAAGATGGGTGCATGCGAAGTCCTACAAAGATATGTTTTGGAGTATGAAAGGCATGGCATCTTAGATGAAGCTCATGGAGGGGTTTCTGGCGGTAACTATGCAGGGGAGGTAATATCGCAAAATATTTTGCGAGCCGGGTTATGGTGGCCTACATTGCATAATGACGCCTATGCGCACTACCATGCATGCAATGTATGGTAGAGGACTGGAAAGCCATCGTTCAAAGATGAGATTCCCCTGCATACACAGGTGGCACTACAAGCTTTTGAGAAATGAGCCATAGAATTTGTTAGACCTATTAAACCTCCAGGAAAGAAGAGTCGTGTGCTTTGCATAATCCCTACGACTGATTATGTAATCCGATGGGATAAAGCTAAGCCTGTAAAGGATTGTACTGCAGATTCAGTTGCACAGTTCATCTTCGAGAATATTGTGACTATATTTGGATGCATGTTTGCTTGAGGGGTCCTGAACCAGGTTTAGAGTTTATCACGCAACCAAAAAACCCTCAACTACTGGCCCTTTAGACAATGACCTGCTTGCGCAGATCAAAGTCTCACTCGAAGTAATATGGGGGGTTGCTAGAATCTCCACACCCTGAGGAAGAAAATAATGTAGTGTCCCTAAATAGATTGATTGCATAACTTATATAGATATGTGCAATTACAAAATACTTATCAGAATCGTAGACACTTTGTCGCAAATATATCATAACATAACCAGATCTAAATCTATATAATGTAAAATTACTTAAGAAAATTCACCAATATAACTTCATGCATAAATAACAGAAGTATTTGCATAAATAAAAATAAGAATAACATAAGTAAAGCGCTCTTAAGACAGAACAGTAAATAGATAACTTAGATAGTTGAAACAATGTTTCTGCCAAAAATAGTCCTTGTATTAATTCAAAGAAATTTAGTACATCAGACTTTCCCTTACACTTTACCCTTCCATGCACATAACCAGTAGAGTATGCACACAGCCACGACTAGGTCACTTCGTACATAGCCAACAAGAGCCTTTCTACCCAACCAAAACTGAAACCCTTAAAAAAGTATTACAGATGCATAAATATTCAGATCATAACATCATATCAAGTTATGTTACTCTTCACTTAGACTCGATCTATCTATTTATATCCAATATAGCACATAGATACTATGGTATCAAATGATGGTTTGAAGCCCACAATTTACCCTTAAAACCATTTTACATCAAAATAGGGACTTTAACCCACCCCAAATCCCCTTGACCTATTCGTGCAGTGCACATATACAAAACTTATACAAAAATATACCAAAAAGTGTATCCCAGGGGACCTCGCTCCAACAGGCCACCAACACAAACATGTGACTCATCCTGAGTCACTATGGTGTATGTTCCCTCATCTTAGCTTGGAGTGCACTAACATAAGATTTGAGAGGAAGCACCATTTCCACACTCTGTGCAGCAACACCCTATGCTTGAATAACCAATTTCTAAGTAGTGGGCCCTTTATTGGCCAACTCGATACTTCGCTACATCTACCGAATGGCCTTCAATGTATTGTCTAATGTCTATGATAGCTGGAGGGACTCCTCAGCCCACGATTTCATTTTGGCCTCTAGCAGCTGCTCTTTGTGACGCAGGTCCTCGATCTTTGTTTGAATTATCCAACCCTCCTATAGGCCGACAAGGCACTGTCTGGATCTCATAAAAATATTCCTCTTTTATGTGTAGCGCGTTACACAACTACTGTACCAAAGGGTCATTCTGAACTGAAGTCCAAACACCCATAGCCTCATCCAAAAGTTTGTCACACTACATGATTGTGGCAACAATACTGTCAGTGGCTTGTTTTACTTCAACATCCTTCTTTGTGTGAACCTCAAGCAGAGTTTTAGGCTTCAACTTCATTTGCAGATCAACAATTTGGTGCTCAAAATTGGCCCGAATGGTGTACACTTCGACACATGAGGCTTTCAAGGCGGCAACCAGTCCTTCCAATTTATCTTCAGGGGCAGTTGTGGCTGGGACTGATGGTACTTCACTGCACACTTGGTGGATCTTTTCTTAGAGCACAACGCACTGGGACTTGGCTACGCGGCATGCTTCCTCCGTGGATTTTTATTTCTATTGTGCTTCTGCAGAGTGCTTCTTTGTTTCTACTATAGTTGTGTGATCATGGCCCTCACCGAACTGAAGTTCATCAACAACCATACTATGCATCAAGTGCAGCTTTCCTACAGGTAAAACAAACAAGTTAATATTAATATCATCTGCACCTCAAAACTGGGTGCGCTGGCTGGGGTCTACATAGATGGCTAGTGTAGGGATTGGCACAATTTGAACATCTCTGGTAGCTGGTAAATATATTTGAGTGGTTTCATGCTGGTTACATGCGTGCTCGTCTATGTCTGGCTCGTCTGAGCAATGCTCACCTAAATCAAGCTCACTTGCATTTTTACTTCCTAGATACCAACCTGCATAACTTCAAGCGTAGTCTTATACTACACTTCCATATCTGACCATCGGTCCTCTATCGTAGATGTGACTGTTTTTTCAATTTCATTGAAGTCATCCTCAATCAATGTCAAGACGTTCTCTCCAGTGTCTTTAGAACCTTTTATATTCTTCCTTGATCCTCCAGCGGCCTGAAAACCTCGGTTTGTTTCATTAGACATCTGTGCTTTGAATTTCTACATGGTGTCCTTTAGCGCAATACTATTTTTCTACGGTTCAGTATCTTTCTCCAATTCAATAGTTTCACCGGTTGTTTTTGGTGTGGCTTCCTTATTTGTCGGCTTCTCAGTTGCTTTCTCTGTGTTCTTTTCTGATTGAGTACCAGTGCGTGGCTTGGTTGACGTTTTGGGAATGGATGTTGATGCTTCGGGCTCTAACCATGCTAGTGGACATTCTACAGTGATGTAGATCAGGTCATCTTCCATGAGTAGGTATGGTAATTCATACCAGACTCCCTCCACTGTGTGTTTCACATGGATATGCATATTATGGAAAGTGACTTTGAAATCTGCTATCATTTTATACTGATCATAAAGTGTTGGAGACAACCTTAGCTTAGAATGCACTGATTGATAAAGTGAGGCTTTGAACAACACCCAGAAAATCTTATCCTCCATAATGTGCACGGGGTCTAATGAATTGCGAAGTGTCATGTACCACGCGGCCTCACATCTGGAGTTCTATCTCAAGAAACTGGATTTCCTCAGGGATCTTCCACCCAATTAATACAATAAACAACAACAACCAAGCATAATTAAGTTTCTTTCCCTCTTCCTGTGCTTCGCGCACATTCTCAAAAAAATCCTTGTACAATTAATGTGACCAATTGTAAATCATACCATTTTCACATCATCCAATGAGAACAATCACCTGCGCGGGCACCTTCTTTGATCTATAGTTACGCATCATCTTGTAGGCCAAGATGAGATTCCAATCTAAAAAACACGATCATTAATCTCGCTCACCACAAATACCATACTCTTGTGTAAGACTTGGTATTTTTCTTTGATATTTTCTGTGACCAATTTATCTTGCGCTTTTCCTCCAATGTCAGTCATTGGATGTAGTATTCCAAAATAGGAAAAATAGTAATATTGAACAAAATAATGGAAATAGCAGTGAATATCATTACACAAAAATGTGTGACAAACATAGAGCCATTTTATTATGTAAATTAGCAGCAAATAAGTACAATAAGTATGGGCACAACTCAAATAATCAAGGCAAACTAGCCTCCAATGAATACATATGCCAAAACATGAAATGCTATTGCATAGTAGAATGCCGAAGAACTAGTACAGATCAGTCCCAGTGAATATAATAATTAATATCTGCTAATGTATGGTTTACCAATAGTAGTATGGTTTACCAATAGTGTCGGGGATAGAGATCTATGCTCCCAAACACTTTTCCAAGACAACCTAGAAAGGGTTTTCGGAAATACACAAAATATCAGAATGTCGGAATGCAGCCCTAGGGTTGAATAAGCTCTGAAACTAGGCACCTAAAAGGAGGTGGTTGAAACTAATGTAGAAATGTGGGGAACTCCTCCAATGTACTCTCCAAGTGAAAGGCTCATCCCTTTAAAACAAACACTCCTAATGATGCACTGAATCCTCCACTACAAATGCTCACTAATATAACACAGTCTATGAGGAAAATTGCGCTGTAGGATATGATACTAGCTTGGCCTGGTGCCAAATGATGAAATAATTCCCAAGGACCTCCCTTGCTAGCCTTGCGATGGAAGGAATTCTTCCTCCACTGAAAAAAAGCTCAGAAAATGGCCCTATAAATCCTCCATTTCTTCTACCTTGCAACATAGCACAACCCTGGAAGAAATTGCGCTGTAGAAGAAGACTGAAGCTAGCCTAAATGCTGGAATGTGGATATGCAACTCAAAAACCTCTCTTGAGTGGGAAATTGAAGTCCCCCGAGGATGAGGTTGGGATTCCCGCTCGGGAACAACCTTGTGCTAAACAACACAACAGACTTTGCTAAACATCTAAAGAGTGTAAAAAGTCATAACAGCCCAAAAAGATATCAATAATCAACATCGCTTCTATGGCTGCCTTTCCCTTCCTTATATGCATTGTGAGCCTTCTCACCTTGGGCCCCACTCATTAAAACCACTACTCTCATGGATACTTCCTCCCATTCACACTGTGTTGTCTCTCATTATCTATCCACTCCCTCCATACCAGCGTTGTTGATTTGGTCAAACTTGACCCCATCCACATGCTCCCACCTCTATTCACACATGAGGGTGCTTTATCCAGCTACTAAGATGCTCCTTATTCACATTAGGAGTGATTTTAATCCTACTAAGGAGATTTATGGGTCTCCCTACCCTCTTGTTCTTCTATCTAAGTATCAAAAAACAAAATTTAATATTATAACTAGCGGAAAGCTAATTGGAATATTATAGTCCTCCCCTCCCAATGTTGCTTGTCCTCAAGCAACTGTAAAGGTGAGTGCTGCAAATTTTCTCCTCCTTCCCTTGTGACACCTCCATGTGATAATCTCTCCTCATGAACCAAGTTTCCCCCAATCCATCCATCCGTGAAATTATCCTCCCAAGTGCTCATGAGATGCATCTCCCAAGATTTCAAGTTAACCAAATGGCTCATCCCATAAGGAAACAAGAGGTCTAATGTAGCAATCATATACTGCCCAATTTTCTCCCTGAAGCATGAGGCATAAGAAATGTGGGGAATCTCATTCCCAATGGGCAAATCCAATCCATGTTCCATCCCCCCAATCATGCCAACAACAATGATAAGAACATCATCAACATATGGGATCAAAATCAAAGACATACTAGCTTCCATATGAAATACCGGAGGATGATAATAGTCCCTTAAGTGGAACTAGTGCAGTATTACTCTTGACTGCCTCAGAATATGATATGATGAGTGGTTTCTCGACCACTTACTTGCTGCCCAAATCCTCTCACATGCTTGGATAAGGTGAATGATGTATGGTGTCAACTGAGTACACCCTGAGTAAGATATCATCTCCCCAAAATCTCCTATGGAGTGGCAATCCTCATCACTTCTTATGGCCTCAAATGGACCAAGAATTATATAGGAAAGAGTGCCCCCTTTTGGAGTAATGAACTGTACATGGATAGTAGGGAAATAAAAATACAAAGTTAGTGGATCATTATGCACAAAAACACAATCCTTACCATGTACCTTGAGCAAGTTGGTGAAGTGGCTCATAGAGGAGCCTCCCCTCATTCCCAATGGTAAAGTAAGTGGCTATGATAACTCTTCCAAGGAGTTATGGCTCTCCTCAATCTCCAAACAACCCATGCATCTCTTGATATGCTGGTACATCTCCTCCTTGAAGCCTTCCCAAGTGAATCCCTCCATGATAGTATGATATGCCCTCATGAAATCAGTGTGGTTGGAGAGAAAAACCTCATATGATGCATGTAGTAGCTTATCCTTGAGCTTAGAGGCTCTATTCAAGAAGATCCTACTCTGATAATAGATGACCCCATCTCTCACTGTATATCTCCCATCTGACAACTGGCCATCAAGCATCCTGGATGAGAAGAGGTCCTTGAGTAATTATATCAAGCTAGCGGGATCTCAATTTCATATACATAATCAATAATTATGAAGCTGTTGACAAACAATACTCAAGCACCTTTCATGTTCTGCCTCTCCTTTGACATATCCCATGCAAGGTATATGTCGGCTTGTATGAGTATCCTACCCCAGTAAGGTTGAAGTTTTTGGAGGTGCTTCATAGGAAGCTATCACCCATCCAAAACCTTCTAATTTTAACCAATGTATGCACGGTAAGCCACCATCATCTACCATGTGTGAAAATTCCTCCCTATTGGAAGTATCTTATGATTCTCCAAAGCCATGGAGTTGTCTCCTTGCACCATGATGGTGCCGTCATCCATCCCCGAAACATATTCTCTCAGCGCAAGATGTTTGGTGAGAGTGGGTAATATTGATATTGGGAGAATGGGGTATGTTGGGCCGCGAATACGACCACTTTTTAACACTTATTTCATCCATTTCTACTCTTCTTTATCATGTAATTTTATCATAATTTATCATATAAATCCATTTTATAATTATTTATGCTCTTATGGATAAATATTATTTCTTCTCCTTTATTTTTAATAAATTGATGATTATTATGCATAATTTTATCAATGATGGTTTATTAATATATTTTGTAATAGCACTCACCATTTTAGCCTCCAAGATATTTTCCAGATTGTAGATTTGATCTCCAGATCATCATCAAATATTCTAACTCATAAATTCGCTGGAAAAAGAAGTGACAGTTTTGCAGTTGAGATTCTGGGAAAATGGAGAAGAATCTAGAAAATCTGGAACATGGGTTTTGTCCAGAATGGACCAAATTAACTTTAGAATGAACGATTTGCCCAAATTCGACCTGTATTGAGAGAAATGGAAGGTTCTTTGAGAATTATTTTCTTAGATTCACTATTGTAGCCGTCCTTCAAATTATCTCAGCTACAAATCCAAATTCGACTTGATCTTGTTGAAATATTGATGGAAATATATTTTCTTGTTGATCAATTGGTTAGGGACAATCCAATATTGTTATGATAGATAATATTTACTATTTAATTTCTCCTTTTTCTGATTATAAAAGGAGAGCATGTATTATGTAAAAAAGACAATGATTTGATGATTAAGCTCTCTTTCTGTAACTCTGTAATTTCTTAACTCTTGTGATCAGAGAGTGACTGTTGTAAACATTGTTTATGCCTGATTAATACAAGAGTTCATTGCCATTTAATTTCTTAGCTTTGGAGTAAATCCTAGCGGCGTTTCACCGGTGGTTGAGGGCCTGGCCCTGGTGGATCGATCCATTGTTTGTATCTCTATCTTTTCATTATTGTTGTGAGATAGTTCATATTTTCTTTTATTACAGTTTGCAAGTTAATCAGTTTGATGTTTAATTGCTTATGGATATTGGCGTGTTACATTTATGAATCACATCGCTTTTCTATTCTAACAAGAATCCTCATGCCTGTATCATTTATCTTGTTACGCTTTAACAGAGCTTTGTTGTTCAACATTTGATTTCATTTGTTGTTCCGTTCTGATTGCTGTTCAATTCTCTTAATTACAGATTGTTGTTCAATGGGATTTATTGTTCCATAGACTTTTCTATTCGATTCATTAGTTCGTGTTTTTTGTTCAATTCCTTTAATTACAGTTTGTTTCCCATTTACATTGTTGTTCATTTCAGATTAATTATTTTATAGATTGCAAGAGTTTTCTTTTAAAGAGTTTTCCTAGTTTACTTTCAATAGCATCTTTAGTTCAATTTCTATTTCCCTTTGATTGCCTTAAAGCAGGAATGTCAACTATAGAGAACATTGGTTATTGCTTCCTCGTTCCCAGATTGATTGTCTTGTTCTCATTTGATTTCAATTGCATCAATTTCTAGAGGAATGAGTTATTGCTACTATATCCTCGATTGATGTTTGTTGAGTGAATATTTGGATTTCAGAGCATTTGATTTTATGTTGTTGTAGTGAGATTTATTTTTCAAGCATCTGTTTACTTTTGTATTTGAAACACTGTACTACATCTTGCAACGCATTACTCTTGGATAAATTGCTGCCTCAGACTGAGTACACTCTTGAAATAAAAATTCGTTCCCGGATTGATAATTAATGTAGGATAAATAGGCCTTAAAAAGACACCTTTTATACCTCAACATCTCCATCCTCCTGAGCCTACCCAAGACTCTTTGTGATGTGTCAATTCCTCCCAAGGTCCTCACCCCTCCTGGATCTATGAGTTGTGCAACTTGTTGTGAGACATCTCCCACCAACTCCTCGTTCAGGGGTCTCCCTGGTGGAATGCCTCTAAATAGTAATGTGTCATGGGCCAAGGTCATCTGCATAACTTATTGGACTATTAGGTCCTTGCTTCCACTGTGCAAATCCAACTTTGTTTTCTATGTGGAAACTATCTGAGAGGGATAAGTGTGCATGTTCCTAATCACCAAATGCTTACCACTCCTTTTGTTTTTCCACTCCATCTATAAAGCCTCCCAATCTGTGGTGAACTTCCCTAAACTAATCAAACACTGCACACCCAATATCACATTGGTGTCATGGATATAAACCACAAAGAAGTGATTAGTCAATGTGTATGCTCCCATGGTGATAGATAATGACAAAACATAATTCATGCACTGCATGGTTCTAGCTCCTGGGACCAAAACTAAAGATCCCTCAAAGTCTTCACTAGGTATTTCCCTCCTCTGCATTAACTAGGCATCAATAAAGTTGTGGGTAGCCTCACTATCAATCAACACTGATACCCTCTGATCCTGGATGGAACCTCAAACTCTCAAAGTCAAGTACTTGGATACTCCCCGCAAAGATGCAAGGTCCCCTCCAATTGTAGCAAATGCCCCATTCCCACCTCATGGTGGTGATGGATCCTCTCCTACTATCCTATTGTTGTGACCTCCTTCTGGTTTCTCTTCTTCCTCCTCTTCATCATCAGAGAATACCTCTATATAGTGTGCCTTTCCTCCTGCACATCTATGTACGGGTGCCCATGTTTCTTGGGATGTGAAGCAAAGCTTCCTTCTCCTCAAGTTTCTTCAGACATCATCACTAAGAGGTACTTTGTTTTGGATCTCCTTTGAAGGTGGAGCCTTCAAATCTTTTCCCTTTGATGGAAAAGTTGGATTTTCCTAAAATGGTGCCTTTGCCCTTGGAAAAGCATCTTGTAGATATCTAGCCCTTTAACAACATCTTGAAGGGTAGTTGCTTTGGTTGATTTAACCAACCCATGTAGAGGCTCTGCTAGCCCATCAATAAACATATAGACCCTCCTAGCTGTAGATAAATCAAGAACCATAACAGAAAGTTTTAAAAATTCAGAAATGTAAGTTTCTGGATTACCTAACTATTTGAGCTTAGCTAGTTCAATAAAAGGTTCCTCTAAGTCTCTTCAATCAAGCCTCTCCACCAACCTCTAGGTGAACTCTGAATATGCAGTCACATTGGCATGCCCCAATGTATAAATACCATGAAACCACCAATCATGTGCCTCACCCTCAAGGTGCAACGCTGCTATTTTGATGGCTTCCATATCTGGTACTTGGTTCAACTGGAAGTAGATGTCTATCTTCTCTACCCAATATTTGGCTATGCATTTGGATGACCCATCAAAAGCGGGAAAGAATAATCTACCCATAGTCTGGTGAAGATCATTGTTTTTTTTTAATCCTCCACCTCAATTGTGATGTCGGGGTATCCTATTGTCCTTGTTCTGACAAAACTCTTGAAAGCTCAAATGATCTTTGAATCTCTGAGATTAAGACTCATACTCAAGAAAGTAATCTTCAAGAGTTTCTTGTTCTTGAAATCCTCCATTTCCCACTACTAAGAATGTGGGCATAGTAGAGCATTGGGAAATTTGTTGCTTCACTGGTTGATCATGCCAGTGATGTGAAATGTCAGAGCCTTCTCCATGTAGAAACCCTTAGGGGATTCCTTGTATCTATCCATCCTCATTTACTTGATATCTCTTGCAATATATTGCATGGTTTGAAGAAGAAGCTTGGGAAACTCCTTGTCATCCTCTTCTCCTGATATGGGAGTTTTTCCCTTGTCTTCTCTATTATCTGTATAATCATATCTCCAGTTTCTATTGAGATACCTCTTCTCTCTTTTTGTGAGAGGTTCTCCCTCTTCTTATGACATGTTGGTTGAAATACACAATCTGAGCCAAGATTATGCTCTGATACCATTGTAATATTCCAAAATAGGAAAAGCAGTAATATTGAACAAAATAATGGAAATAGCAGTGAATATCATTACACCAAAATGTGTGAAAAACATAGAGCCATTTTGTTATGTAAATCAACAGCAAATAAGTACAATAAGTACGGGAAAAAATCAAATAATCAAGGCAAACAAGCCTCCAATGAATACATATGCCAAAACATGAAATGTTGTTGCATAGCATAATGCCCGAGAACTAGTACAACAAAATCCCAGTGAATATAACTGCAGTTGGAAAATGTAAATGCATGTATATGTGAATGTATGGCTCCAATAGTGTCGGGGAAAGAGATATATGCTCCCAAACACTTTTCCAAGACATCTCAAAAAGGGTTTCCAGAAATACACAAAATATAAGAATGGCAGAATGCAACCCTAGGGCTGAATTAGCTCTGCAACTGGGCACCTGAAAGGAGGTGGTTGAAATTGATGAAGAAATGTGGGGAACTCCTCCAATGGACTCTCCAAGTGAAAGGCTAATCCCTTCATTGAAAAAAAAAACACTCCAAATGATGCACTGAATCCTCCACTGCAAATGCTCACTAATATAACGTAGTCTATGAGGGAAAATATACTATAGGAGATGATACTAGCTTGGCCTAGTGCCAAATGATGAAATAATGCCCAAGGAAATCCCTTGTTGGCCTCCCGATGGAAGGAATGATTCCTCCATTGAAAACAAGCTCAGAAAAAGGCCCTGTAAATCCTCCACTGCTTCTACCCTGCAACACAGCACAACCCTGGAAGAAACTGTGTTGTAGAAGAAGACTGAAGCTAGCCTAAATTCCATAATGGGGCTATGTATCTCACAAACCTCTACTGATTGGGCACTCAAAGTCCCCCGAGGATGAGGGTGGGATTCCTGCTCGGGAACACCCTTGTGCTAAACAACACAACAAACTCCGCTAAATAGCTGAAGAGTGCAAAAAGTCATAACAGAACAAAAACATATCAATAATCAACACCGCTTCTATGGTTTCCTTCCCCTTCCTTATATGCATTATGAGCTTTCTCACCTTGGGCCTCACTCATTAAAGCCACTACTCTCATGGAGACTTCCTCCCATTCACAATGCATTGTCTCTCATTAACTCTCCAATTCCCCCATACCAGAGCTATTGATTTGGTCAAACTTGATCCCATCCACATGCTCCCACATCTATTCACACATGAGGGTGCTTTATCCAACTACTAAGATGATCCTTATTCACAATAGGAGTGATTTTATTCCTACTAAGGATATTTATGGGTATCCCTACCCTCTTATTATTCTATCTAAGTAGCAAAAAAAAAAATTAATATACCAACGTAATATTCCAAAATGGAAAAGACAGGAATATAGAACATTTATAACATTTCGGTCTAGGCAATAACCAGAATGTAAGCACAAAACTATAAAATGTAAGAAATGTCGAAATATAACATCAAGACATTAAAAAATTAACAGAAATAGTTGAGGCATATCATTATACATCAACAATAATGAAAGTACACAGTGCTCCAAAAGGAATGCTCTCAAGCCACAAGATGATTGAAATACACTAAAGGAAACTAGCACTGGAAATGTGTGTTGCTACTATTGTTGCTGGGAATAAGAATGATGTGTGGAATGTTTTTGGAGTGCTCAAAATGATATGGGATTTAAACCATAGATTCTAATAAAAAAACCCAGAAAAACCCAGAAATGGTTTGGCCATATTTTAAGTTTGGATTTTGAGCCCTTTTTGTGTTGCCCACTACACCCCTGTTGACTGACTTACGCACTCCTTGGAGATGAATGCTGATATGGGGATGAAGGAATGATATATCAGATTTAATAGCACCCAATCAACTCAATAGGTGAAGGGTTGGTCCCTTCACTGGAAATCTATCTCACAAACTAGGGCACTGAGCCCTCCAATGCAACTGCTCAATAGAATAACACAATTCCTGAAGGGAACTGTGCTATAAATGATGGAAACAACTTGGCCTGATGAAAAATGACTCAATGATGCTCAAGGACCCTCCTTTCTACCCTCATGGATGAAGGGATGCTCCCTCCACCGGAAAACAAGCTCAGAGATTAGGTTTCTCAACCCTCCACTACTGCAACCCTGCAACACAACACAATCTTGAAAGATATTGCAATGGGAAAAATGGTTGAAGCTTGGAAAAATACCAGATGGTAGAAATTATACTCAATATACCTCTCCTAAGTAGGCACTCGAAGTCCCTCGAGGATGAGGGTGGGATTCCCACTCGGGAACACCCTTGTGCTAGACAACACAATAGACTCTGCTAAACAACTGAAGAGTGCAAGAAGTCATAACAGACTAAAAACATATCATTGATAAAAATTGCTTCTATGGTTGCCTTCCCCTTCCTTATATGAATTGTGAGCCTTCTCACCTTGGGCCCCACTCATTAAAGCCACTACTCTCATGGATACTTCCTCCCATTCACACTGTGTTGTCTCTCATTAACTATCCACTCCCTCCATACCAATGTTGTTGATTTGGTCAAACTTGACCCCATCCACAAGCTCCCACCTCTATTCACACATGAGGGTGCCTTATCTAGCTACTAATATTCTCCTTATTTACATTAGGAGTGATTGTATTCCTACTAAGGAGATTTATGGGTCTCCCTACCCTCTTATTTTTCTATCTAAGTAGCAAAAAACAAAATTTAATATTCCAACTAGCTGAAAGCTAATTTGGAATATTACATTGGATCTCCACTCTGATCAGGTAGGCCAATGATCCTATGGATCAACAAAATAAATGGGAATGCGCTCCCCCAACCACAATGCATCATCATGCATGAGAACAAGCAAATTTCTGACACATATATTGTTTATTGGGTTGTGCCCAAAGTGAGGGATCTACAATAGATTCAACATGCCTACCTTGTGCAGACCCAACACCCATATATTTAACTCTAGGCGCATTATTCCTTCTTCATACTATAAATGGTCTAGGTAGAGCTCTGGCACAAGTTTAGGAAATTTATCCATGTATGTGATGTCACAATACTCCAGTCTGAGCTATGACACTTTTGTGAACATATCACCTTCTACTAGGACATTTTCCAGAATCAAGGGCATATCAATGCTTGAGTGCACCTTGTCAAGATCTTTGAGAACTTACTAATAGTTTTCACAGTGTGACATAGGTCAGAAACCATAAGAATGGGGCCACTTTGACCACATCCTCCTCTTCCTCCTCAATTGTCTTAGGGATATCCACCATTGGTGTTTTCTGGTGCTCAACCGCAGTAGAGCGCGGTTTTGGAGTCTTTTCTCTCAGGGATTTCCTTGTTCCATATGTTTGACCCTTCTTCATTTTTGTGGGCACAGGGGTTTCAACCATCGATGCAAAAAGAACTTCTGGTGTAGCAGGATCATCTCCGGGGTGCGTAGTAGTCATACTAGGTGGAATTATGTAACCCAAACCTCTTCAGCGCAACTACTCCTTGAATCACGGATCCAAACCAGAAATAGACAATGAGTAAGATATGGAAATCAAAGAGCTTATGGAAAATAATTCACTCAGAAAGCAAAGGGAACTCTTGCGACCCCATAGGTCATATTCATACTTTTGGTGCATCTTCAACGATTCCTTCTGCATTAATGTGTCTCCATAAATGATAAAATGGTCCCAAATCTAGAAAAATCCCTCCCTTAAATGAAACCTATATGCTCCCATAACTGGTAATAAAACTGTCTTTTCCATATTTACTATTTCAACAGATATTTTTTGGCACCTCTACGACCCAGTCAACCTCCTCGCACAACTACCGCGTGCGTCGCACCTTCCTGTGTATCCACCATCATTTGTGCGCATATCTGATAATCCATCTATAGTCATTTGGTGTGCACTGGATCATCCCTATATGATTTCAATCGGCTGCCATTGACATAACCAGGAAGGTATTCTCCGCTCATTGTGGCCAGGCGCACTGCACCTCCATCAAGGATCTCCTTAGTCACATATGGCCCTATCCAATGCATCTTCAACTTCCCTGAGTAGCACGTAAACTGGTTATCATATAGCAAGACCAAATCATCTTCCTTGAACACCTTTTTCCTGACATTCTTATAATGATATGATTTTTCACATGCCTTCTCAAATTTCTGGTGATAATTAGCAATAAAATGATCTTCTTCTAGTGCGACCAACTGCGACAAATTTTCCTCCATAGCATATTCTTCTACCATATTTGTGAATGGTGCAATGCACAAACTAGGAATAATGAACACCATTGGAAGCACAAATTTTTTCCCTTAAACCATCCTGAACGGTGTCCTCCAAGTCAAATTCTTACAGGTAGTCTGATATTCCGAGAGAACTACAGGTATGTGCTCATCCAAATCATTCCAATTAGAATTTCACACCTTGGTAAGCACAACCTCCAATATCTTATTGAACGCTTCCACCACACCATTTGTCTATGGGTGATATTGAGTGATCTTTTGATGATGAATATAGAATTCATCTGTCAATTCTTTAATGGTTTCATTCACAAAATGTGTACCCTGATCACTAATTAGGATCTTAGGACATCCAAAACGAGTCACAATATTCTCAAATATGAACTGCGTAGCTATATCTGCAGTACAATCCTTCATGAGTTTAGCTTCAACCCATCTGGTTACATAATCCATCACAATGATTATGTAACGTGCACAAATCTTCTTGCATGGACGATTGATAGGTCCAACAAAGTCTATAGCCCATTTCTCAAATGCTTGCAGCGCTATTTGTGGATTCAAAGGTATCTCATCTCCGCATGATGGATTTCTTATTCTATGGCATACATCACATGTGCGGAAATGCGCGTAGGCATCATTGTGCAATGTGGGCCACCATAAATCATATGGTAAAATATTCTGCATAGTTTCCTTACTTGCATATTGACCACTGGAAACCCCTCCATGAGCTTCATCTAGGATTGCACGCCTTTCATACTCCAAAACATGTCTTCGCAAAACTTCATCGACACCTATTTTGTACAACTCTCCAGCAATAATAGTGAAGTCTCCTACGTGCGCCACAAGCTCTTTATTATGTTGAAATGTGTATTCATTTGGCGTATGTCCAGTAGTCAGAAACTGAATGATATCAGGGAAATTCTCATAAACCACCCTGATCGCAAATAACTAAGCATCTGGTAATCCATCCTCCAAGTTCATAGGTTCCTCACCAGTCTCAATACGTGACAGATGGTCTGGCCTAACATTTAGTCTTCCTGGATTCACAATGATTTCAAAGTCATACTCCTGGAATAGAAGCAACCACCTTCAGATCTTCCCTCCCCCAAAATAGTATTATTGACCAGGCACTTTAAAGAAGAATGATCAGTGAACATAATGAAATGGCCTCCTAACACATAGTGGCAGAATTTTTGCAGCACATACACCATCGTTAATCCTTCTCTTTCTTGGTTGAATAATTCCATTTTGTGCCTGATATTTTTTTGCATGCATAGGAAATAGGATGATAAATATCTCTAGCTCTTGGCTGTGCTAAAATATCTCCGAGCGCGATACAAGAGGCATCAACATGCACATAGCGAGAAAATTTGTCAAATGTTGGATAGTGAATGACATGAGAAACAAGGGTAAATGATAGCGAGATAAACCAATCTAAGTGACTCTAGAAAGAGATATTTTCTTGAAAAGATAGGACTTGAGAAAAGCTGGAGATTGTTCTTATCACGGTGACGGAAGGGAGTGGAGGACAAAAATTGTTTTGGGGTGTTTTCTAGATGATAAATTGACGAGTTTTGAAATCAATTTCTAGAAAAATCAGCTAAGGAAACTAGTCATCAATATGCGGGTAAAAAATGCGGTGACTAACACATGAAATAGCTTTGACCAATTCGAAGACTAGTATGGGCACGGTGACCAAACTTCTCCTTCAAAAAATTCAAATCTCTTACGACGTTCCTCATCCCGGCGAGAATGTCACATCCTTTTTGAATCTTCTCGATGGGTCTGGAGTTATCGTGCATAACCACAGATGAACTTCCTATAATACCAAGTATGCCCCAATATTGAGCGCAATTGTTTGATATTTGAATTCTCGAGTATCACCAAATGAAAAATCAACGCTATCGATGTTACGAATACCATCAATCCCTGCTGACAAAAAATGTGTCCCAACAGTATCCCAAATGGCACAAAGAATATACACTTCTTCAAATTCAATGAGATTTGGTACTTTATACAAGTATCCAACATTAAGCGCAGATTTGAAACATTCTTTTCGACAGCCCAAAAATAGTCTAATCATCAAAGTATACTTCCAATAAATTGTGCATAAACTCCTTGAAGGGAGCTACTACTACGCGCGAGAATATGGTGGGTTCATTCTTCAAGCCAAAGGGAATGACTATATATTGGAAAGATCCCCATTCAATTGTAAAGGTAGTATTATTGTGATCTTCTGGCACAATCCTGATCTGGTGATACCCTACAAATGCATATGTGAATGAATAAGGTTCCTGTCCTCCAACATTATCCAGGATTTCATCAAATAATGGAGTAGGGAATGGATCATGTACACAGACATCATTCAACTTGCACAGGGCTACATATATTCTATTTTCTCCTTTGGTCTTCTTGTCTTGTACTACCATGGGACTTACCCAATCAGACTCTTCTACGGGCTCTATGATTCCTACAGCAACCATCTTATCCAACTCTTCCTTCACCTTCATCTTATATCTAGGATTAAACTTGTATGGGTGATGTTATACCGGTCGTGCAATAGGTTTCAAAGTGATCTTCATGACTCCAAGTTCTCCAATTATATCTTTCAAGTCTGAGAAATTTGTAGGGAATAAGTCTTGATACTCTGTGAACAACTCAAAAAAATTCCCTATTGTCTCATCGTCCCAATAGTCTTTGATCTTTGCCAACTTAGGTTACACTTTAGATCCAATATTTACCTGTCAGATCTTGAGAGGTTTTGTCACATCTAGTGAAGTGATCGAGGGTACAACCATTGCATGATGTCCCTCATATTCTGGGATTATGATATTCCTTGGGTTTTCTTTACTCTCTTCAACCATCAAATTCTTGCAATTCAAAATATCTTTCATCTGTGCATCCCATGTTGGTGGATTGCACCTGATTGCAGGGTTTGTTGCATAAAAGTGTAATATCCCTTTCTAGGGAAGCCCTGTTTAGGGTGGGCCCTACCATGTGTCCGAGGTTTGCGTAATGAGGGGTTGTTTAGCTGCTGCCCTCAGATGCTCCAGTGGGCTGTTTAGCCCATCCTTAATGCGTTGGGTTGCTGCCCTCACTAATAGTTCGAGCTTTTGGTGTAGTGGTTGGGCTTTGTGGTATCAGAGCCGAGGTCTCGAGTTCGAGACTCGTGGAGCGTGGTGGGATATAATATCCATGTTTAGGGTAGCCCTATTTAGGGTGGGCCCTGCCACGTGTCTGAGGTCTGTGTAATGAAGGGTTGTTTAGCTGCCACCCTCAGATGCTCTAGTGGGCTGTTTAGCCCACCCTTAATGCGTTGGGTTGCTGCCCTCACTAATAGTCTGGGCTTTTGGTGTAGTGGTTGAGCTTTGTGGTATCAGAGCCGAGGTCTTAAGGTTGAGACTCACAGAGCATGGTGGGTTGTAATATCCCTGTTTAGGGTGGGCCCTACCATGTGTCTTCGATCTGTGTAATGAGGGGTTGTTTAGCTGCTGCCCTCAGATGCTTTAGTGGGCTGTTTAGCCCACCCTTAACGCGTTGGTTTGTTTCCCTCACTAATAGTTCGGGCTTTTGGTGTAGTGGTTGGGATTTGGGGGTTGTAAATATCTTCTTCTCCTCCTTCTCTTGATAACATAATGGCTGAAATCCATAGGCTGAGCCAAGATTATGCTCTGATACCATTGTAATATCCCAAAATGGGGATGCAACAATACATGAACAAAAAACTGGAAATAGCAGTGTAAATCAAATCATAAACATGGGATACCAATACGGAGACATTAAACCATGTATTATATCAGCAAATCCATACATAACAGTGAGGCATGAGTCATATACAAGGAAGGAACAAGCCTCCCATAAGAAATCACTCCACAAATGAACTGTTGTCACAATACAAAAATGCTAGAGACTGCTACAGGGCAGTTAGAAACACACTTCTACAAAAATATTATGTACTTAATATGTAGGGCTGTTATAAGCCTCAAAATATATGCTCAATATAGATCTAATCTCAATACAAACTCCTACAAGTACCCGGGAAGGGTTTTCATAAATACACTTTATACAAGATGGGATCTAAAGCCCAATGGCTGAAGATACACTGAAAAACTAAAGAATAAGAGTGTAGAAGGCTGAAATATAATATATCTAATGTTTTCCCCCTCAAAGTTCTCCTCCCATGAAAGGATGAACCCCTCAATCACAACGAAACACTGTAAAGAAACCACAGGATCTACCGCTAAAGTTGCCTTAAAAAATAACGCATTCCCTAGCTGGAAAAACACTGGAAATGATGGGAAATGTATGGCTTGATTCCAAAGATCTGAAATATGCCAAAGAACTCTCCAAACATATCTCCCAAGAGAAGGAAACCTTCCTCCTATGAGAAAATAGCTCAGAAAGTGGGATTCTAACCCCTCCACTGTTGCACCCTGCAACGCAACACAATAACCTACAGAAACTGTGTAGATGAAGAAATATGTAGCTTGGCCTAAAAAAAATGATGTGGAAATGAATACAATACCCTCCCAAGAGGCCTCTTAGGGAAAGAGTTGGGATTCCCGCTCGGGAACACCCAGTGCTAAACAGCACAACAACCTTGCTAAACAGCAAGAGGAAGCAATAGTCCAAGCAGACCAATACCAAAATAATAATCTCAAAACATGAACTCAAATGGCTTCCATCCTCTTCCTTAAATAGAATATGATCTTTCTTGCCCTTGGCCCCACTCAATTAGGTCATTTCTTTCATGAGATCCATCTCTCTCCAAAACTGCGTTATTCCTTAATCAATCTCCACTCCTTCATAACAATGTTGTTGACTTGGTCAAAGTTGACTGAATCAACATGGCCCAATCCCTGTTCACAGTTGGAGGTGCTTTATTTAGCTGCTAAGAGGGTCTCCTTTCACACTTTAAGTGTTTTTATTGCTGCTAAAGAGACTTATGGTCCTCCCCACCCACTTATTCACCTTCCTAGTGATAAAAAAACTATAATATTCCATTTAGCTTGAAGACTAAATTTTTGGAATATTACAGTCCTCCCCTCCAAAATGTTGCTTGTCATCAAGAAACTCTATAAGGAGAGAAAAATTCCTCCCCTCCTCTTTTTTTGACCTCCTCATCAATAGTCCCCACCACTGCTCAAAATTATCTACAATAAATCTTCCCTCCAATGTTTCTTCCCAAGTATGCAAAACCACTTGGCTCACATCATAGAAAGGTGGAAGGTGTAAGTGGAAACCTCCTTGTTGTCCAATGTCCTCCTCAAGGTAGGAGTGATGAAAAACATGGGGAATCTCATTCCCAATGAGTGACTCCCACACCCATGCTATCATCCAAATGAAATGAGCCATTCTAGCTAGCTCATCAAAGAAATCATCAACCCCCGGTTTATGCAATGTATTGGGGCTGCATGAAGAGATAATATTTTTCCATCCAAGTTGTTTCTCTCTCCATTTATGGTAAGTATGGGGTTATTTCTGATATTGGGCTGAAATTTCATGGCCTCTAAGAATGGCCCAAGTTACCCCACAAAATAAATCAGCCATGAAGTGCCTCCTCCAAGAACGCAAGTTCTTCAAATGGCTCCTCCCATACGAAGACAAGAAGTGTGATGTGGAAATCATGGTTTGCCCATTTTTTCTCCTGAAACATACAACATGTAAAGTAGGGAGAATCATACTCCAAATGGGCATCTCCAACTCATCTAGCACTCTCAAAAAAAATCTCCCCATGAACATAAGAATATCAGCAATACATAGAAGCAAAAACCAATGAAAACAAGATGCCATATGACAAACAAAGAGTGGATCATAGTTCCACACATGGAACCAGTGTAGTGCATCCCTTGCCTGCATAAAACAAATTAATAGCAAGTTCTCTCCCAGCCACTTTTTTTCTACCACAATCATTCTATATTATAGAAGCATGAAAGTACAATGTGGTTTCAATGGTGCACACCAAGAAATTTGTGGCTTCCCCCACAAACCACCAATAAAACAGCCAATCTCAATGCTGCAAGTGGCTTCGAGTACATCATCATATAATATGCAAGAAGGAATATTCCTCCTTGGTACAACATGTTGCTCATATAAAGTAAAGAATTACAAAACATAATGTAAAATTGTACCTTCTCCACCATGTACTTTGGTCCTTGAGCTAAAATGGCTCAACTGGAAATTATCCCTCACCCCCAATGAGTAAGGAAGTGGCTGTGATATCCTCTCTATCACCATCTAGGCTATGCATCTCTCCTCATGATGATGTACATCTGGTTGGATTCCCTCCCAAGTGAACTCCTCCATCAAGAGATGAAATGCATCAAAGTGCATGGAAAGAAAGTCCACATGTGCTACATGTAGTAGCTTCCTCTTGAGCTCAGACACTCTAGTCAAGAAGAATTTTCCATAAGAATAGATGACCTCTCCAACCACCATGTATCTATCATATCCCTCTGGTTCATCAAGAATCATGAAAGCACCAAGATCCTTGGATTAATCTACCAGAAGTTGAGACCTCCAATATGGATCAATCCTCCTAAGACACAACACTGAAGATTTGAAATGTGAAGCTCCCCACATAATTTTGTCTTCTCCTTTGACATCCCTCATGCCAAATTCATCCTCAAAATTGCTGCCATGCCCATCATGTAGCTGTTCATTCTCAAATAGCGGTGGTGACCTTTGGAAGTGGGCCTCCCATGAGAAGCTACCATCCAAAAGGAACCTCTTGATATTGGCTAATGTAAGAATGAGTGGCCTCCATATACTCCAAAGTATGGAGGATTCCTTCCTTGAAGGAAGTACCCGCTATTTCTCCAAATCCATGGAGCAGCTCTCTTGCACCATGAAGGTGCCATCCTCCATCACTGCAGCAACTTTTTTGAGCGTAGTATATGTAGTGAGAGTGGGTAATGCTGAAAATTGAAGGATGTCCCCCTCTTCCTTGATTCTACCAAAACTCTCTGCGTTGTACTAGAATCCTCCAAAGTCTTCACCTCTCTGGAATCTAAGAGTGGTGAACCAAATGGAAAGATGTCTCTTACCAACTCCAGATCTGGTGACCTCTCGGGTGGAATGCCTCCATGTTATGAGGCATCAATGTTAAGAGTAGACTGTACATATGGATTGGAAACTTTTCCCTTGCCCTCACAGTGTAAATCAGTATGCCTCTTCTTTGGAATATCTCTTTGAAATAGATAGGGGTGTGTGCTCCTCATCAAGTGATGCTAACCCTCCTCCCTACCTTCTCCTTTCATCTGCAATGTCTCTCAATCATGCTTCTCATTGATTTTTCTTTGTCCTCCATATGTGAGATCCTGGGGAATTTCTTGCAATGATACAAGCATTCCTCCTATTGGAGCATGTGCTCCTCCTTCCTCTGCATGAGGGACTAGATATGCTCTAGATGTGACAGTGTTGTTGCCCCCATCCTTCTCTCCCTCCTCAATATGAATGGGAGTCCTCTGCTCGATAAGAGGATATTCTTTTGGAAAGAAGATATCCATGCCCTCAAAAGTATGAGATATAGATCTTGCCTCTAATAAGGTGTTATGCAATATGTGAGCCTCTTCAACAATTTTCTGAAATGGATTTGAGTTTATAGGCCCTTCCAGCCCATGCAAAAGTTCTATTTGTCTTGGTTTGTTGGGTTTCACCAAGAATTTTCTAGAATGTTTGCCATAAAACCTCTCCACTAATCTCTTAGTGAACTTTGCATAAGATGAAGTATTTGCATTTCTTAATGAAAAAGACTCAAATATCCACCAAGCATAGGCCTTACCTTCAAAATGCAATGCTACAACTTTGATGGCTTCATCTTCATAAACATGGTGCTACTACAAATAGGTGTGTAGCTCCTCCACCCAAGCTTTGGCTGAACATGTTGGTGATCCATCAAAAGTAGATAGAGAAAATCTATCCATGTCATTATGTCTTCTCCTCTCCACCTTGATCTTGCAAAACTCTTGGAAAGTGATATGATCTCTAAACTTCTCAGTTTGAGACTCATACTCTTGTAGAAAATTATTAAGAGTTTCTCTCCTTGGCATTTCCTCTTCTTTCAAATCTCTCATGGTAGATCTGGGCATTTGAATGTGCTGTGCATAATAGGGTGTAGCTTCATTCTCACACCTATCATGTACCAATCTAGATTTGGCTCTAGATCCAAAATCCTCTAGAGATTCCATATCCCTTCTCATTTTCTTGAGATCTTCTTTAATTCTCTGTATATATTTAGGAAGAAGCTTTGAGAGCCTCTCCTCCTTCCTTCCTCCACATCATGGAGTCTTCTCCTTCTTCTCTTGATAGCATAATGTCTGAGCTCCACATGCTGAGCGAAGATTATGCTCTGATACCACTGTAATATCCCAACATGGGGATGCAACAATACATGAACACAAAATTGGAAATAGCAGTGTAAATCAACTCATAAACATGGGAGACCAATATGGATACATTAAAACATGTATTATATCATCAAATACGTACATAATAGTGAGGCATGAGTCATATACAAGGAAGGAACAAGCCTCCCATAAGAAATCACTCCACAAATGAACTGCTGTCACAATATAAAAATGTTGGAGACTGCTACAGCGCAGTTAGAAACACACTGATACAGAAAAATTGTGTACAAAATATGTAGGACTATTATAAGCCTCAAAATATATGCTCAATACAGATCTAATCTCAATACAAACTCCTACAAGTACCCGGGAATGGTTTTCAGAAATACACTCTATACAAGATGGGATTTAAAGCCCAATGGCTGAATATACACCGCAAAACTAAAGAATAAAAGTGTATAAGGCTTAAATATAATATATCTAATGTTTTTCCCCTCAAAGGTCTCCTCCCATGAAAGGATGAACCCCTCAATCACAAGGAAACATTGCAAAGAAACCACAAGATCTGCCACTAAAGTTGCCTTAAAAAATAATGCATTCCCTAGCTGGAACAGTGCTAGAAATGATGAAAAATGTATGGCATGATGCCAAAGATCTGAAATATGCCCAATAACTCTCCAAACATATCTCCCAAGAGAAGGAAAAATTCCTCCTATGAGAAAATAGCTCAGAAAGTGGGATTCTAACCCCTCCACTGCTGCACCCTACAACACACCACAATAACCTGCAGAAACTTTGCTGATGAAGAAAGTTGTAGCTTGGCCTGAAAACCTGATGTGGAAATGAATACAATAATCTCCCAAGAGGCCTCTCAAGGAAAGAGTTGGGATTCCCTCTCGGGAACACCTGGTGCTAAACAGCACAAGAACCCTGCTAAACAACAAGAGGAAGCAATAGTCTAAGCAGACCAATACCAAAATAATAATCTAAGAACATGAGCTCAAATGGTTGCCATCCTCTACCTTAAATAGAATATGAGATTTCTTGACCTTGGCCCCACTCAATTAGGTCATTTCCTTCATGAGATCCATCTCCCTCCAAAATTGCATTATTCCTTAATCAATCTCCACTCCTCCATAACAACGTTGTTGACTTGGTCAAAGTTGATTGAATCAACATGGCCCAATCCCTGTTCACACTTGGAGGTGCTTTATTTAGCTGCTAAGAGGGTCTCCTTTCACACTTGAAGTGTTTTTATTGCTGCTAAGGATACTTATGGGCCTCCCCCCCCCACTTATTCACCTTCCTAGTGATAAAACAACTATAATATTCCATTTAGCTTGAAGGCTAAATTTTTGGGATATTACACAAAGATTACATCTTGAATATTATGCAATGCTTTTCCAATCTTATCAAACCCACTCTCAAAGTTGAATGTCATAATGAAACTCTTCATCAACTCAGACCATTCACTAGTACCTCAGTGCAGCTATGTCTCCAAATACCAATCAGTAGGTACCTTCCCTAATGTATGAATGAACATGTGGACCCATTTAGGTCTTAGTTCTACACCCCATACTTGACTCCATCTGGCCAAATGTATGCGCAGATCATCCTTTCTAGAGTTGAATTCTTCAATTCTGATGGTTGGACATTCAAAGTATAGCCTCATCATGCACGCACATTCGTCCTAGTTTCCCAAATTCTATTTTATGAGTCTCCCACCATCTTCCTGTGGTAGCGCACAATCCAAGATCCAAAGCATGGAATATCTATCCTTTTGGTACAGTTATTTCAAGCTCTCCTAAAAACATTTTTACATCAGTTAAAGCATCATAATGTGGTAATTCGTGTACCTCAAAAGTTATGCATCGAAGTGATCTGGTCACACGATTACACCGCAACACAAATACTTCATCTAACTTGTTCTACTAGTTTTCTAATTCTTCATCAGAGTCTGAGAAACAAGAGTTTTCCTTTCCCAATTAATATTTCCATCTGTCATTGGGTTGTTCCAATATTCTTCTCGAAGAGTCATCTTATATATCTGATCAACATCATCATCAATGCGCATAGTCTCAGTTTATCTCTTTCCTTCGGTGAGGTAAAGGGGAATGATGAATCTGGTTCCATTATTTTCAAACTCCATTATTTGCTTCTTCAGATTTATGACACCATCCATATCAATATCCCAGTCCAATCCCAACAACGTAGTATAAGGATCAGTATCATCCACAATTTGTATAACTTCAAAGCTTTCCAGCACCTTAACACCCTCAATAATGACTACAACCTTCGACAACCCTCCAAATGGAATGATTTTCTACTAATTTTCGATGTGCAATTGAATGGTATAACATTATAGATTGGTCTCTCCCATGCACTGCCATGTTTTCTTAGGTAGAACATTTATATCAAACCCCAGATCTAAAATAACTTGATCCATCTCATAAGCACCGATCTACACGGTCAAATGCATCTCTCGACCCGTCCTTTTCTTATTCTTATAGATTTTTTTGACAACTGTCTATTCTACCAGCGGTTGTTCCTTCTCTGTGTAATTATCTATCAGAGCCTGAATGTTCCTGACTGCCTTTTTGTTGCGCAATAGCTTAATGAAAACTTGTAAGAATGGGCTTGATCTCTTCATCTACTCCTTCTTCCTTCATTTTTCTACCTGATGTTGATGTGTTTCCTTCTGGAAATTATTTCCTTGCTTCAAAGAAAGTCTCTTTTGCAAGCTGCAAATCAAATCTATCTTGATTTTTAGGGGCCTTACGAATCCATAAGTAAGTATCCGGTTGCTTTACCTTATCTTCATTAGTGGATGCATCACTCCCAGTGAGTACATTTATGCTAGGATCTTCTTCACATGTTTCTACTCTAACCATTTGAAGGTTATGCTTCGTAGTCTGCGTCTTTCTCTCCTGCATTTTAGCAATCAAAACAGGGCAATCTTCTATCACATGGTCAAATTGTCTACAATACTTACATGATTGTCGCACTATATTTTGGTAGTCGCACACATAATGACCATCATCCCTACATTTTTAGCAAATAACATGCCCCCTTCCTCATCCAAGTGATCCACCTCCTCTTCCTCTTCCTGTAATATTCCCAAATGGGGAAAGCAGGAATATAGAACAAAATTTTTGAAATAGCAGTGTAAAACATCACATCAAGATATGAAACCAATATGAATATTCTTTATACATAAAAACAATAGAAAAAATGTGTAATATAATGGGACCCAAAGCATATAACAAGATACAACAAGCCTCCAATAAAGAAATCCCTCAAGAATGAGGTGTTGCTACTATATCAAAATGTTGGAAGACTGCTACAGCAAATGAACATACAAAAGATAAATGGTTGATATATGCCTCAAAGATAATGTACAATGAAGATCAAGGCTCTATACAACCTCTAACAAAAAACCCAAGAGGGTTTTCAGAAATACAGCAATATACAAGATATGAACCAAAGCCCTAGGGCTGAAGATTCACTACAACAATATAGCTAGAAATATGTGTCTAATCTGATATGGAAAAGAACATAGCCTCCTCCAATATAATTCCTATATGAAAGGCTAATCCCTTCACTAGAAAACTTCCTCCCTATATGGTGTATTGAAACCGTCCCTGCAACTCTTCCTTAAAATAACACAGTCCAAGACAAAAAATGCACTATAGGGGAAAATGATAGTGTGGCCTAATGAAAAATGATGCAATAAAGCTCAAGGGCCTTCCTCACTATCCTCCAAATGGAAGGAAAACTTCCTACACTGAAAAACAAATCAAAAATCACCCGAATGTCTTCTCCACTACTACAACCTGCAACTCAGCACATCTCTCAACAGAAACTGTGCTGTACCACAAGACTGAAGCTTGGATTTATGCTTGAATGTGGAATATAGTGCAAATACTCTTCCTTAGAGGTCCCTAAAGGACAGAGGTGGGATTCCCGCTCGGGAACACCCTGTTCTGAGCAACATTGCAATCTTAGTTAAATAGCTGAAGAGAGCAACAAGTCTAAACAAACCATAAAATCTAAAATATCAAATACATAAACATAATGATCTATGGCTTCCATCCTCTTCCTTATATAAGTGGTGAGATTCCTCACCCTTGTCCCCACTCATTAAAGCCACTATCTCCATGCATGAGATCTTCCTCCAAAACTACGTTGTCCCATAATGAATGCCACTCCTCCATGACAACGTTGTTGATTTGGTCAAAGTTGACTCAGCCTATGTGCTCTAGCCTCTTTTCACACATAAGGGTGCTTTATCAAGCCACTAAAGTGACCTCCTTTCACATTAACAGTGATTTTATTCCTACTAAGGAGATTTATGGGTCTCCATACCCTCTTATTCAGCAATTTAAGAAGTGAAAGAAAAAAATTAATATACCAACTAGCTCATGGCTAATTGGGAATATTACAATCCTCCCCTCAAAAAATTTTCTCATCATCAAGCAACTGAAAAGGTGAGTGTTGCAACTCTCCTCATTCTCCGTTGGTGACACCTCCATGTGATAAGGTCTCCTCATAAGCCAATTGTCTCCCAATCAATCCCTCCATGAAATGCTCCTCCCAACTTCTCATGAGATGCAAATGACTCATCTCACAAGGAAGAAAAATATCCAATGTAGCAATCATGGTTTTCCCAATGTTCTCCCTCAAACATGAAGCATAAGAAACATGGATAATCTCTCTCCCAAAGGGCTCATCCAATCCTTCCATCCTTCCTCCAATCATCCCCATAAAAAGAATAAGGACATCATCAAAATATGGGATCTGTTAGGGTCCTATAAATATGGATTCATAATTTTGAATTGAATTTTTATAGTCTTGTAAAATATGTACATACCTTGTTTTCTGCAAGTTGTTTTCCTATATTTCGAAAAAATAAAAGAAAATAATAATAAAATCAAAAAGAGGGTAAAAATTCTTAAAAGAAAGATCAAAGGACTTAAAAAACACTAATTTTTATTTTGTGCAAATGATTATGGCAGAGTGTCAATAAATGCCATAATCCATGATGAGTTAAACTATCTAAACTTGACTTGTCATGTTTCAATTTCCATGTTTCAAATAGTGAATAAAGTTTTGTCAGACAGTTTAATCCTGACAGGTCAGTAGATAGGTAGAGAATAATGAGGAGCTCATCAGTTTAATCTGAGCCCTCAGATGAAATAAGGTAGAATTATATATTTTTATGTTTTCAAAAGAATAAAATGTTTCAAGGTAGCAAGCTTAAATACACCTGCTAAAAGGAAGAAAAAATGTTATAGTAATGTTGGGTAGGTAGAAATAAGTGGGAAAAATCATGTAATATTTATCACCGAGAAAAATCACTAATTTCCCTCCCCTTATAGGTATTCATTATTCTATACTTCCAGTCAAAGAGGCTCAGAGCATTTCTCTGACTTCTGTTGGGACCAGACCTAAGGCTTGATGACTGGATAGTGGAAAATGTTGAATTCTTATGGTAAAATCCCCTTTACCATTATTTATCCCTCATTCATACATTTAAGTCATCTTCATAAGTAAATAATCCTTCTTACTTAATGAAACTTAAAATCCCATTTAATTAACTTCCTTCATTCATAAAAATACAAAAACCCTCAAAAAACACTCTATCCTAATTAAATTGGTGAAATGATGAAATAATAAGCTATGCTTTTATTTATTCAATCTACTTGGTCATTTAGTGTATTTTGTGTATCCAATTTCCCCTTGTCATATTGACTTTTAACTTATGCTATTAATTCCCTAAAAACATACCTTATCCTATCTATATAATTCCCTTTATCTAAAATACCCCCTTAAACCCACTATTATAAGATTTTTTGACCAAAGATATTATCAACATGGTGAATTAAAAACCCAAAATATACTCCCTTTGGTCTCAAACTAACCTAAATTAAATACCCCGCCCCCTATGGTTATAGACCTTTCAAAAAAAGACTAAAACTATGTAATAAAATAAAATGAAAAAATAGCTTTTATGCATATTCTATGTATTTAACATGAGAAAGCATTACACTACCCATTACATTTTTATCCTAAGTATTGGGATGCACCGCGCCTTTGTAAATACACTCACCATCCCTCCCCACATAAAATTAAACCTTTTCCCTTTACCCATTATATAAAACCTCATGTTTTATATAAAATTAACCAAAGGTTTTTATCCCCCAACACATATCATTTACCCCGGTCCCACCGTCCTTTTGACTGCAACTTCCCACAAAATCTGATCGTTCGTTTTCTTTCCGATGATCCAATGGCACAGGATAGATATCACGCCCATAAACCAAACGATCGCCCAAAGCTCAAACAGACATGAAATGGGCAGTTTTCCCATTTCCACCTCCCATGACGTGGCATGATTTCATTGGATCGCGTTCGTTTTAGAAAAAAAGCTTACCACCAAGATCCAATGTGAAAACCATTGATGGTTTTGCATTTTGAAAAGCAAAACTACTCCCGCTAGTAGATTTGACTTGCATTGAATGCATTAAATATTATTCATATATTAAAATCAAGATATTTGATATATCATTTTTTATGTTTATTCTTGCATTCTGACTGATAAAAACTCCGCCCGACTGTGTAAAGACCCTTTTAGCCCAGTTTTCAAGTTTATACCCCGTTAAGAGCCGAATTCAACTGCAGATCCCCTGTTTGAAGACCGAGAAAACCATTTTCTATTCTAACAAGCCGGACGATAGCTCAAATTCGACCTCAAAGCGTCTGAAACCCTTCCAGCAGTCAAATACTTGTGTTCAAGGTATTTTTTGACATACAGAACCTATAAATTCAAATTTTATACCATCCATAGCTAAAATAGGCTTTCAATTAGAAAAATTCATTATGAGATTTCCCAAAAACGCCCTAAAATAGACCAAACCCTGGCCAATTTTTCCCAGAAATTGTTGTGTTCGTAAAAACATCTATTAAAACAAATTTCCTCAGTTTACGACCTCTGAAGATTAATTTCACATGCAAAAAAGGGTTTAGAACTTTCAGTTATACTAAAAACCCCTTTTTACAGTCAAAATCTATTCAGGAAACCCTTGTTTTCTGTCTTGTCCCAGTTCATACCCTCTGATAAAGAAAATTCACTCCTGCAAACAGTTTAAGCTTGCAGAAGTTTGTCCAAAATGACCAAAAAGCAGATCATAGTTAAACCTGGAGGTTCTAAACCAAACAAGCCTAGAGGATCCAAACCTCCTAAACCTGCAACACCTAAATCTGTTAAATCTACTCCAACCCTCACTACTAAGTCCACTGTATCAGTAAATCCCCTCCAGCCACCTATAGCTATTGAAGAAACTATTCCATTGAGTGATATGGAATATAAGATTGTTGATCCAGTGGTAGAATTCAACCTTTTAGAAATACATAATTGGTGCTATGATAAATACTTGGACCAAGATAAAATGCCTATTTGGGAGACTCATTTGCCCCAATATGTAGTTCCATTGACCCACCCTGGACAAGACCTTGTTAGACTGTGTCAAGAGCATTATGAACCAGACCAAAGGGCTATTGTTAATGCAGACAGAGAGGTCCTTTTTACAATCACAGTAGAATCCATAAATCAAATGCTACAATTACCATTTGATCCTCAGTTAGTCCCCCTATCTATTGAATTTTTTACCCAATTATACTTAAGCCTGGATTTCCCTAAAAGGTTTATGATCTTTCAAAATTTTTGGCCTTCCCATGTTTACATTCCAAAAATAAATCCCCCTTATTCTACTGTTGAATTTCTTGAAGGGTCTAGGCATATCATTTCAATGCTATATTTTATACTGGGATACTTCATAGATGGATTTATTGATGAATACATTCTTGGATTTCTATCCACTTTATCCCCTGACCAACCTCTAGCACTCATTTTTTATTATGCCACATTCATAGCAGACAGTATTCATCATTAGCTTACCAAAATACCCACTAAAGGGGTTTTCAGATATTCTTCCTACTTATTTCATTTGTTTTTATTCTTCTAAGCTGACAATTTTCCAATTACAATGCAAAATATGGACTTGGAGGGTAAGCCTTTATCTATTGTCTTCTGGACTTCCTTTCTAAGGAAAGAGCATAGTGAATTCACTTATACAGATTTTTCAGATCTTTTCCTTCATCCAGCCATGAGCATTTTGTACAAAGTAGAGTGGCCCAGGGTCAAAGAAGAAATGAAAAGGGTCTTACAACTATCAGAACAGAGAAAAATGGGAGACTATTTTCTTTATAAAAAACATACAGAGATAAGAATTTTTGGCTCAAAATTATTACCTTATAAATTGCCAAAGTACATGAGCATGAGAATTTTTGCATTGAAGTATTCAAGGAAAATTCTAAATTCTGACTCCATCAACTTCCTAGATGCCAGGAAAAAGACCCAATTCAAGATAAAAAATAAGATTGGTCCATTCATCATAAATAACAGAGAAGAAAAAAAGGAACTCACCAAGAAACTAGCAGAGTTTAAATTTCAAAAGATTTTACCATGGAACTATGATCCTCAAGGGATCCTGAGCAATTTAAGGGTGAAATGCAAGCTCACACCATTCATAAATGAGTCCAAGCCAGAGCTTGAGAAATTTTCAAATCAAACAAAATGGATAGAGAAAAAATTGATAGATACATCAATCAATACAGAAGAAACAAATAAAATGGATACTGCACAAGCTATTATAGTTGCAAAGCAGCTAGAGACTTCAACAAAAAGAGGCAGGGATGAAGGAGCCTATATAGCAAAAACCACAACAGAGACAAAGTTCAAATTGATTTACAATAAAAGGCTCAAATTCAGATTTATTGGGAAAGAGAAGGTAATTAATGTTGAGGATACAAATTGAAAAAGAGCAAAGTGAAAAGAAGAGATGATGAAACTCATCCTCAAACTAACTGCTCAAATCAAAGAAATGGAATCTCAAATGGACCAACTTGTCCAACAGAAGGAAACTGTGAAAGAGACTGACACCCTTATCATTCCTACACTGATACCAGTGATTACCACAAAAGTGGCATCCACATTAGGAGAAAAGCTAGCATCAAAGGAACCACTGGAAACTGCAATGCCAGTGAGTTCAACTACTACTTCAAACACAAAGTCCTCTACATCACAGGTTCAACAAACAGATGGAGCAGGTCATATTGTGAAGGGAATGGAGGAATTGTCTTTAAAAACTAATGAAATCAATAGCCTAAAGAAGGTAATTGAAAATATTGAAGCCACAAATAAGTTAGCTCAAATAAATGCTAAAACCCATGAGAAGAAGGAAATTAGACTTGGGGAACAAATAAAGAGCTTACAAAAAGAGCTAACATTCATTGAACAAATTTCATTTGTCAAAAATCGTCTATGGAAAAAAATAATTGAGGCCATTCACACTCAATGGACTTCAATTTAGATTATATATGAGCAGAGAGACTTATTGTTAGCATCTCAAGCAGAAATTCAGAAGACCAAGGATGAGTTAACTGATAAGCCATCTCAGGCTTTAAAACTCATCACATTCCTGAATAGAAAAAATAGAGAATAATTGGAAGAATTACAGGTAATGGATAGAACAGAGACCATTTTACAGATTAAAAAGGTAGTGACAAAGAAAAATTTGATGAACTACCTAGAAGAGAAGTGTGAAATAATGAATATTTCCATAACAATGTTTATGGTGAAATATACAAACTTAAGAAAGAAGGGTTTTCCAGACATTCATGTCTTCAATGAAAAACTAATGCCCCAACAAGATTATGATAAGAAGATCGGGGAATTTTCCAAGGAGAAAGTCAACAAACCATTGCCACAAGGTACTCCCATAGGTAAAGTCTTCCTTCAACAATTTGAAGATTTGTTGTTCCTACAACATGAGATCAAACATCTTTTTATGTTCAAACCCAACTTTTCTAAATACACGGAGGCAGATGAAAATTCTAGAAAGCTAAAGAATGTCAAGATTCCCAATGAAGAGCAATGGAAAGCATTTAAAAATTTAATGTGAAAATGAAAGGTAAAACGGTGAAGAAATTACCTTGAAAACAATCAAGAAGAAACAATGAAGAAAAAGAAAAGTCTGCTGATTTTTTACTGCAAAAAGAAATATTTTTTTTATAGTAGTAAAACAGTGGAAATATCAGTCAAAAGTGTATCAGAGTTAAAGGGTAGCATTAAAGAGTATCATATGAAAGAGTATCAGCTAAGACAACTCAAATGAAGATATTTTCTAGCAGCTAGCAAAGCAGGAAAGCTAATCACTAAAAGCTCCTTGATTAGATAAAGTAGTTCTATTTATTTTGGATAAGAGGACATCTTGCTAATTTGTTAAGCAGTTGTCCCTCTTATTTGGTAAAGATATTTTCTATTTCCTAAAGATATTCCTAGATGTCTCCTAGGATATTTGTAACAACATTTTGTATAAATACTTCTACATTTGAAATATTGGGTGTGGAATAAACTTGCTAGACTTTACTATAGACTTTTTTGTTGAACATTGGAGGCTATTATGTGTTGATTTCGAGGTAGCAGACTGGACAAAGCTAAATTGGCATCATAATTCAGGATCCCTGTGATAAGCTGATGAGTGAATTACTTTCTTCTTGTCATTGTTTCCTTTCTTGAGTTTCATTCAATTCATTATATGTTTGTTCTATCTTAATGGGTAACTAGGAATATTATTACAGGCTAGTCCTTTACTCCTTGTTTTTAACTAGTTACCATTTAAATGTTTTCTATTGATTTCTGGTGTTAGTAATTTTTAATTTCTCCTACTCTTGTTTGACCCCTGCCTCCTTCTTCCATTTTCTAGATCAAAGGATCCTTCATAATCCTTTATCCTGATCATCCCATTTCACCAAAAAAAAAATTCCAAATCTATGAGGGTTATCTATCTTGCCCTAAATACATTTGTAACTTTTTGGCCTTGATTTCTAGTACTGCTAGCTAGATTTAGACTCCATAGCCCAATGGACAAGTATATTTCTCTCTAGTTTACCTCTAAGTGATTTTTTGCCACCAAAACCTTTAAAAAAAAACCAATTGTTCTATCATAACTAGCCTAAAACATAAATAAAAAACAAAGATAAATCTTAAAGAGAGAGCCCTCTCTGAATTATTTGAAGGCTAGATCCCAGAATTCGAAGTAGGTTTGTGGTTACCTCTAGTGTTCTTAGACTAAAAATTCAAATCCCACAACTTAAGAAATTACTAGAGTGATAACATACTGGTGACCATACTGGGGAACTAACCAATCTCTAGTCTTAAATTTAGTCGTAAAGGAAGATCTTTAAATTATCTTTTTATTTTAAGATTATTTTTATAGGCTGTGGGTATTCAAAACAGTCATTCTGGTTTCTAGGAAAACCTACTATACCAGGTCAAACCCAGATCCTAAGCCTACAGTTATAATAGATAACCCAGAACAGATTGGAAAAAAGAAAAAATAAACTGTCAATTTAGAGACTGAAGTACCATTAAGAAAAGCCAATTCTTTGCCCAAAGAGTTAGTAAGTTTGAATGATTTTGATTTTGATATGAAGTTTGAAATTCATTGTTTAAAACTAAATCTAAAACTGATTTGAAAAATACTGTTGTAGATCCTGTTTTCCTTTCATTTTTTAATACAAAACAGAAAAATATTTCAGTAGGAACAAAGTCAAATAAATCTGAATATCAAAATACAGTTGAAAAAATCAATGTTTCATTGATTAAAGATATTGATGAAGCTATTGAATTATCTCATTTGTTATCTTACATAAAACCTCCAGTTTCTCAATTGCGTACACCAATAATACCAACAACAGATTCATCTTTATATGATGTCACTTCATTTATAGATACTGTTACAGGTCAAAATACCTCCTCTTCAGCTCAGAGGAGAAGACAAATATGGAAGGAATACAAAGACCTAAATTAAACCTATTTCTGCCGAGGTAACACCTTTCTATAACAAAACAAGAGCATTATAACGCATGAGACCAGTAAATGTGCCGCGTTAGTGGCTAGGGAAATGCTCTGTTTACACTAGAGGGCAGCGTTACCTGTGTTTTGAGTTTGAAATGGGAAAAAAGCGCGGAGAATGATTTGAATCTTCGACTTTCCCTCACAAGAGAGTCAGTTCACAAAGGAAACTGCAAAGCACCAATTCATTATTGGTCACTGCCATAAAATATTGAACTCCCAAGGAGGCAAAAGCATAGAGATTAAAAAACATCTTAGTTTTTTCTATTCCAAACTAGTGGAAAGAGAAAGGCAACAATGGCTTTCTCCCTCTCCTATAAAAAGGAGTTGAAGGCTCTTAGTTGAAGGTCGAAGGATTGCTAATGTTCTGAATACTTGTGAAGTAGAGAATAGTGTTATAGTGTGAAGGCCAAGAGTCAAAGAGGTTCCTAGAGAGCTTGTTGACTAAGACTTCAATAGTTGAGGGATAGAGAGATTGGAAGGTTGAGGAGGGCTTGGTACAACCGACGGTTGTAATCCTCCTTCTTTTAAAATCAATAGAACTGTATTTTTTTTGTCCATTCGATGCTTAATATTGTCATTATTGTTTGAATATTTACATAGTATGATATGAATGGCTCATATGAGTATAATTTAGATGTTCATTATATATTGGCTTAATTGATAGGATATATGTTGTGTTAGAAATTACACGAGTGCTTTGATTGATTGCAGGACTAAGATTTGGAGCCGGTGAAGAAGGACTCTTGCTTCACTGCCTAGTGCTCTCCAAGGGACTCCGAGATCATCAAAGAGGTAATTTTCTATCGCATTATGTCAAGTTGTTTTAAGTTAATATGAACATATATATACCATCTTTGTGAACTGTACAGCTAATCTTACCGTCTGCCTCGGGCACCGGAAAGCCCTGAGAGGGATATACAATAACCAACAACCCAAGCATTTTACCCTATAGAAGAATTGGTGACTCCACTGGGGAGTTTCCCCATAGTTTCCAGACTTTTTCTTTCCTCCTTTCTTCTCTCCTCTATTCATAGATCCTTCCGACCAGTACTTATGCCCAGTAGACATTTCAAAAGCTCGCAGAGTTCAATCCTATTTTTGTTTGACCATCTGAAGAATTTTCCCCTGGCTAACGCTACCCCTGTAGGTTTTCCAGTGCGTTATAATTCTAACTCTACTTAAATACAGTGCGTTATTCTCTGGATTTCCGATGTCTTTACTAAGAGATAGTGCGTTACTCAGCCAAAACTTGATGTTCACTGTTGTGATTGTGTTTTAGCTGCAGAATTTTTTGGCCATCATTATATCTCCTTGACTAAATCCCTGTGCTTGTTTACTAAGCTGGAATTTCTATTTGTTTGCTCTTGTTTGAAAAGTTAGTGTCAAAAGCATTTACTTTTTAGAGAAGAATTTTTTTTTATTTTTTTTCTGTATCTAGCTGAGTTAATTCTGAAATTTTCGGTTCATAGACTGTTAAGAAGAGGTAGATAGAAGTCTGAATCTTTAAAGTTGAACTATGTTATTTGAATGTTAGTGCATGGATGTTGAAAAGAAACCTCTCCTTGTAGAAATAATCTTCATCGAATTAAACATTTAGAGCATGTTTTGCAAGGTTTCTTGAGTCAGAGTCTCATTACATTTCATACGTCCACTCCCCCTCCGCAAGAATAATAATCAAGTACACTAAGAATAAAGAGATAATAAAATCAATCACATTACTCTTTTTTGAGCTCACACAAAAAGTAGTTCAGGCTAGGATCTTGGGTTAGGAACAGTGAGAAAATCACCCAAGATCTCAAAACTTGAAACTAGAGTCATTAACGATCGAAATCCCACTGCACTCATATTATCAGGACCGTTCCTTTACAGGAGCTCAACACGAGACAACACTTGGGTGCACAAGAAGGTAGCCCGCCTTCGACTACATCTAGTGGGTGTGTTATATATTGAGGTTCCCTTCGGGGATGTTGAAACTAGATCGGGGATCTAGGTATTCTGCCCATATAGCACACTGTCCTTGACCGTGGACCCCCCTGATGATGTCTGTGATTTGAGGTATCTTTATTGGCCATAATTTTTAGGGACTTACACAAGGTGACTAGGATGGGCTATCCTGGTACCTGAAATGGACGGACCCGCTCTGTCTTCGGTCTTTAGGAGGGTACTTGTCTTCACGAGAGTTCTTACACCTATCGTCTGAGGTTCGAGCGAAGCTCTAGAGTGACCGTAACTGTACTTTTGACCAACCCTCTCTATATACTATTGTGATACTAGATTTCATCACCAGCAAACGTTAGTACTCAGATAGGGCACCCTATTCTGGCTGCTTACTGATTGATTTTAGAGAGTCCCTTTTTCTTTTTTAGGTGTGTGGTTACTGTCATTGAGACTTCATAATACATCACAATTTATAAAATAAACTAGTCACCGTGGCGTCCTCTGACCCACACCGTCTGTCCCGATGACAGCAAGGTCTACCTCTTTTCACTATTGAGGAAGAACTGAACCTTGGTGAACCCGTGCCTTCTACAAAAGAGCAGTCTCCTCTAACTAATATTGATTTTCACATAGCCTCGTATCATCCGGAATTTCCGGAGGACCCTTTCACTAAAGGGGTTGTACCTCATTACAATCCTAAGCTCACTGATCCGTCGGGGCCTGTGATAATTTAGATTCCATCACGCCAAGATATGTCTTCGGCTACACAAACATCCATATCACCACCAGCATCCACTGGGTCGATGCCAATGGAAACCATCCCAGGTTCGCCACCATCCTTCACGTCGGTGGTCAGTTCTATGCCATCACTGGGTAACCCCAGTAGTCAACATATACCTACTCCCAACCCTACGGTCATCACAAATGTCAGTAGCTTACCGAATCCTTAAGCATCTACTTCTATCGTGACCACGTTGGGACCCACGGTAGCTCCTCCCACGAGCATGACTACTTCGGTGCCTTTTAGCAACCCTTTCGGTAGGAACCCTCTGCTGAGTTCAAACCCCTTGGCCACTATACTAGGGGGCAGTGTTACCAGCACGCAGGTAGCAGGGAACATTTCGCTTCCCCTGCAATCCTTAGGAAAAATGGGACAACCTATTGTCAATAATTTTCCTTTAAGTGGTGCAAATATAGGTGTAGGGTCTATGCCGTTGCCAAACTATGCAAGTAGTAGCATGCCTCTAGGTAACTCTATTGCATCCATTTGGACTAACCAACCCCAACCTCCATCTGGAATGGGAGGGAACTTTTATACTGGGGGCAACCAACCGGTTGCCCCGCAATACAATATGCCCTATGGACAGCAACAGTATGTCCCTACTCCTCCACCTATAGGAAGTTTTTATCAAAGTCCCACTTATCCTCCTGGTAACACGTTGATGGGTGGAACCTATGGTCTAAGTAGTCAGCCCATACTGCCTTGGTTAGATTCAGGGGCAAATCCACAATTGCCATTTTTGGCAGCTTTGGACATTCCCGATATCCATAAACTGACTAACAACCCCATCAATCACAACCTGCTTTGGCCTCCAGTACCACATAATATTCCTTCTAACATCCCGAAGTTCGACGGGAAACAAGAGGACGACCCAACCACACACATCACTACCTTTCATCTATGGTCTATATCCAATTCCATGGTAGATGATAGTGTCCAGCTTCGACTGTTTCCCCACACCCTTACAGGCAATGCCGCCAAGTGGTACATTGAATTGCCATGCGCCGCCATCAATACTTTCGGCACTTTAGTGACGAAGTTCCTAAAGAACTTCCAATTTCCAATTAGATTTGAAACCGAAACAGAATTGTTAACCTTGCTGTGCTAAGACACCACCACCCACATCTCTGATCATATTCATGAATGTAGATGTAGGAGGAGGCTAGTCAAAGCGCCAATCCCGGATCATCTCTTAGCCAATTGGTTTTGCAAGTCTCTTTTACCCCACATCTCTAAAAACATTGGCCTTTCTGGTGCGGTTACAGAAGATCAATGTATTCGTCGTGCCCAGTATTTGGATTTAATATATTCACAATCTGGCATGCTATATGATCTACTCCCCCATGCCCCTGGTAACCTAAATCCTCCGGCCACTCAGAAAATCGGAGCACATGCCGACAGTCTCGTTGGCACAATCTTCGGTGTGGCCACAACGCAGTATTGGGGGCAAACCTCCCAACCATCTTTGGCTTCCACCGCCCCTCACCAAACAACTACTCTTCCTACCGCTAAGGTGAATTCTGTGCAAACCTCACAAAAACCTAGCGGGAAAAATAAGAAGAACAAGAAAAAGACGTCTTCTTCGGAAGAGCAGTCGGATAATCAGAATAACCCTAATCAGAAAAACGTTGCCAAAAATGACAAAGGGAAGGATAAACCCATGAAATTTCCTTGCAAGATCTGTGCAGAGGACCACTTGACATACAAATTTCCTCGGCTACAGGAATGCACCGATTTAATTGCCAACAAGGATTCTGGGCGAACACCTGTCGTTCTTCATAATCCTTTCCCAAATCAACAGCAGCAACATCAACACATGGTTGACAATCCGCCACAACCCCATCAACGGGGCAATGGTGGTTCACATCCTTTCGGTGAAGGACCATCAGCCATTTATGGCATTGAGAGTGTGGAACTTCAAACGCGAGCCAAGCTTTATGGAAATCCTACCATAGATGCTCAAGAACCTGGAACTAGTTCAAATCCACCGCCGCCCAACAATTTTTATATCGAACGGCCTACTACTAAACCTGTGATTCGTCCCCCCAAAGGGACACTTCGACGCATGACTCATAAGACCTCTCCACATGCAGCCCAAAACTACAACATTGTAGAAGATTTGGCGTAGGCACCGTCAGCCATGTCTGCTCTTGAAGTATTACAAACCTGTCCAGCACAAAGGAAAGCCTTGCTTTCAGCCATTGGTGGAATAGACCCCCAGGATTCCATGCTAGCTATATTTGATATGGAAAAGGCTAAACCTCACTTCTCACACCAACTCACATTCCAGGTGCAGGTCGTGTCGAAAGGGAGACCAATCCATTGCACTATCATAGACGAAGGTGCTTCAACCTGCGTTATGTCACAAGCTTGCTGGCTCAATTTAGGTTCTCCTACCCTCACCCCGCCATCAAATTCCCTCAAAGCTTTTGATGGCCACAATTTCCTCCCAAAAGGATACCTTGCTAGCTTTCCCATCACTCTGAATGGGAAAATGGTAAACGTGGGCATTGAAGTCGTAGAGCGCCATCTAGACTATAATCTATTGCTTGGTCGCAGTTGGTCTTATGCCATGACTGCCATTGTGTCTTCGGTCTTCCGACTCATCCTATTTCCATTGGATGGGAAAATAGTCACAGTGGATCAGCTATCATTCTGCACCCCTGATTATGCCATGTTACCAAGTAGCACTGTACCCCTAATAGGAGGCTTTCCTGACTCTTACGTCAGTATCGGTACCAGTCTTTTGAAGGCATCTTCCCTATTGGGTTTTTTTCCTCTCCCACCGCCACAGATCCCAAACACGGTCGTGATGATATCCACCACTTTGGATGGCTCTATCAACCCATGGATCATTCCGACACCTTCAGACATTGATTCCTATGGAGATCAGATGCCGCTCTCACTAGCAGATTTGGCTTACCAATCCATCCAAATAGCATTTGAACCCTCCACTACTATGGTTTCGACCAAAGGTACAAACCTTCCACCCATCACAGTTCTCTCTAAGGATCTCCTCAATGAATTCTTGCCTACAGACGAAGCTATTTGAGAGATCATGTCTCTAGAAGAACGACCTTGGGGAGAGTTTCACCTGTAGAAATTTGCTAAATAATGATTAATTATCCACCGAGACTATCCTGGTCACATACTATTTGAACTTCATACACAACACATAATCTCTTCCACTCAACTCAACTCAGATCATCACACATGCGGAAATAAAATCAAGCGATAACACATCAAATCATCATACACATTAACACAGTATGTATGGGGAAAGCTTATAGCTGAAAACCCCGCAGCTATTGTGTATACTATAATGGAGAAATCAAGTAACAACCTAAGATAATACTCCTACAAGTACTCGCATTTCTCATGAAGTTACACACAAACTAGCTCCTTTGAACAGGTTACTAGTTCAAAACTCACCTCCAATTGCCTTGCCTCTATTGCGTGTTTCAATGCTATGGGATGGCCTCTTTATATAGATAAACCACCAGCCTGAACTGTGCAATCTTCATGGGCTTACTCCTCCTATCTGTGTGTTGCAAATAGCAACAGTATAGTCACAACTGATAGCTAACTCCACCCTTTCATCTACCTCTTTCACTGGTCTTCACTGAACTGATCATACACTGTAATGAACTGATGTGTTCTTGAGTTGAATAATGAGTTACTAATTAATGAATTAAATAATATTTAATTCACTCCACTCATAACTAATTGATTAGCTAATTAAAATAATCTCAACTAGTTCAACTAAAATAAACAGAACACAACTCCACTATCTCGTCTCATTAACTCCTCCAAAACTTCACTGAAGTCCAACTGTCAACCATGCAAGATGCCATCAAACCCTAGGAACCACGTGATTCCTCTGTCAGTTGCATGAGCCACCTCCACGACTCGAACTGAAGTGCTCCAAGAGAGTAAACTGTTGTTTATAGTCAAAATATTATTAAGGGTAAATAATATTTGACTTCCATATTTTTAGGAGATGCAGTCTAAAAATAGCCTGGGTCCTAAAAATAAGGGTCTCATCTATTTTTACCGACATGTCGCATACTTCAAGAATCTCCAACTGGAATTCCCAAATTATGCTCCGTATGTCTAAAAATAGACATAGTCTAAAAATAGACTTTTGCGCCAGAATTTGCCTGCGGGCCCACTTAGTGAAGGCGACTTCATTTCACTAAGCTCCATCATCTTGCTGCATTTTCAACACTCCCTCTCAGCAAGATATGGATTATCCGCAACCCCTATCCTGCCTCTGTGGAATTCGAACTTGCTCCTGGTGAGCGCCTTCGTCAGGA
>JAXQQM020076741.1:0-13424 GCA_034641835.2 Pinus albicaulis
ATTGCGACAGCAGGTTGCGATGATTACTCCACCATATTTCAGATGTGGACTGTAATGCCATGTCCATCAGTGGTACCCTGTGGCCTTCTGGTACCTTATCTTCTATTTTTGTTATGAAAATGTTTACAACATTCATATTGGATAAGGTTGGGTATTCTCGTACTTCGGTCCCGATCCAATTGATTCTTCCAATGTTGGCGCATCTCCTTGTATTGGTTTCATACCCTCCTTGCTGCCAATTATCCCAAGCTATTTCTGAGCCCAATTATGAGCTTTGGATGCTTCTCCAGCTTACATAGCCTTCTGTTGTTGGGTTAATGTAATATTATCTTCTTCTTGCGGTCATTTGATAGAGATGATCTAGAAGTTGAACATCCTCTCTGTTTTCCACAGTCTCTGTATATCTTGGTCCTTGGTACAGGTCGAGTGGCTAAGTGACTCTGATCTCCCTGTCCTCGAATATCATCAACTCTTTTTTTAGATCTATTATTGCATAATTTTCAAAGGCCCAATCAATTCCTAACAATGCAGGATAAGGATCTTTATCCCCTATGATGTCAATGACTTCAAAGTTCGTAAATGTCTTTACCCCTGCAATGTCAAATTCAACTTCCTCTAGTCTGCCAATGGGCACAATGCAGTACTAGTTCTCCATCTGAATTTGGATTGGTGAATATGTTAATCTTGGCCTCCCTAATGCCTTCCAATTTTTCCTTGGCAAAATATTGACATCGAATCCCAAATCAAGCATGGTGTCTTTAATCTGGAAACCCGCAATTTGTGTGTTCGCTCGGAATTATTTCCCCATCCTTATTTTGTTTCTCTTTAATCTTTGTACATACTTCTGGTTTGCATCTGGTGATTCTCTTTCTCCTGTGCTCTTCTACATCACCCCTTCTAGGTTCTGCTTTAGCTATTCTAGCATTGGTGTATTGTTAACAATATTTAGGAATAGATGGAACCACTCTTGGATCAAAGCTTCAGAATTACCTTGGGTTTCGTTGTCTTCCTCGGTTTTTTGTAACTCAATACCTTTGTTTCCCCCCAGTTTGGCAAAGGTTTCTGCTGCTTCCTGAAAAATTTGTTTCTGTCATTCTGGTTTGACCAACAGTTTTGGGGATGCTGGCTTAACCAGCTTTATCGGGTCCCTTATATGTGCATATTCCCCTGTTATTTTTCCTTCTCACGTTACTATGTCCACATTCTGCATTGTCTGAGTCTCCATCACCCTGGGTTCTGCATTTACTAGATTTTTCCCCCTCTGTCTAGCTCTTTCCTCCCATCTTTTGATGAGCTCAGGACAATCTTCGGTTGCGTGTGTGTTAACCCGGCACTGGGAACACCAGGGTCTTCTAGGGAGTGGAAATTCTCTAGCTACATTTCCTTCCTGGTCATAGTTGTAGCATCTTACTGGACCTATACGCCCTACCCAGCCTCCTCTCATGCCTCCTCCTCTTCCTCAGGGAGCTTCCTTCACTCTGTATGAAGGTCGGTCTAGCCGTTTTGCCAGTGCATCCAGAGCTCTACAATGCTCTGTGCTATGTGTTATTGAGGCACAGAACTCATAGTATGTATTATTTAGAACGTTCGAATATTCTTGTAAGATCAAACACAGGCGAGGTGGATGGCCCATATTCTTACATATTTCACAATACTCAGTGGTGGTTGAAATTTGTTGTGCAAGGAACCCTGTGTATAGCTGTTGTGGTGGATATATTCCCTGGGTGTTTATTTGCACAACTCCTCCTATTGGTGGAGCCCCCTGTGCCCCTGTAGCCGATGTCCCTACGTTCTACCCCTGCAACCGAGGACATTCGGCTACCACATGTCCTTCCAGGAGACAATGTGTACACCATACATTCGGTCTCGTCGGGCGCATTGGTTGAATTTATTTGAGTTTTTTTTGTAAAACTTTCTATTTGATGTTGTAGACCCATTATAGAGGGGCCCTGAGCTGATGCTCCTCCCTTAAAATCTTGTGGATAACCCACCATGGCTTCTATCTTCATTGCTTGCTCCAGCGTGTCTTGCAACATCTCGATCTTCTACTGAGTTAATGGAGTTCTTTTCAAGGGAAGCAGAGCTTTGATGAACCAATCCCTCTGATGGCTTGGATCGATTGGATAGCTAAGTTTTCTAATCGCATCTTTAAATCTCTGCATCAGATCCCAAGCGGTTTCTCCTTCTCGTTGCTTGATTTCCCACATTTCTGACAGACCCTGCTGGTCTGTTTGGGGTAATTTGAATTCCTTAACGAAGTCTCTCTTCACATCTGCTATTACTGGATTATGATGGGATTCATACCATTTTATAAACCAGTGTAGTGCTCTCTCCTTGAGAGTGGTTTGAAATTCTATTAACTTCCTCGCATTTGGTGTCTACCTTGCCTTCCATATGGCCTCGCAGAGGTACCAATGCTGTTCTACATCGTCATTACCCCTCCCAGAGAACTCTGGGTATTGGGTAAATGATCCTGCCATGTTCCCTTGGGTAGGCATTACTAAAATGAAACCGTTGGTTCCTGGTTGTGAAATGGTACTACTAGCAATACTACTACTAGCGTGTATTGCTGCTGAAGTTTGAATACTATGCAACTTTCCTAATTCACGCAACTTAACAAAAATTTCAGCTAAGGGTTGATAAATTACTAGGGGAAGTTTGGGACTAGAGCAACCTGAACTTTGGGGAATAGGAATACCTTGAGATATGGACGCCGGCCTTTCTAGGAATAGTTGCTCCATTGCAACGTGCATCTCCACATCAGACACCTCCTCTGGGCACGCATTTGTACCTTCTCCGTCAGACTTCTTTCCTTTCTCCATCTGGATTGGGCTCCTATACACCTGCCGAACTTATTTAATGACCCCTCCTATGTCTTGAGGACCCACCTGACTTTCCATTTCCTTCGTCACCTGAGGCGCCTCCTCTTTACCTTTCCAACTACTTTCTTGTCTTTTTAACTCCTTTATCATCCTTTCTTGCCACTTCTCAGTGATTTGCGCCCTCCAATGTGCACGTCACTCCCTTAGCCTATTAGAGGTCTCGACATCCATACCCCTACTCCCCCTTTTTACTGTTCTTGTAGCATCTCTCCCTTATTCCCTTCCCCCGACACAGAAGGTTTACGCTTCCATCTCTGCTTTTTGGAACCCCATTAGTCCTTCACCTACCATCAAGGCTTTAATCCACAATGGGATCTCCTTCAGCAGCTTCCCCCTTAACCTGGATATGAATGTATCTTCTACTCTCGAGAAATACTGGTAGCACTCCGCTGCAAACTCCACTATGTATTCGTCCAAGGTAGATTCCACCCATAAATCTACAGCTCGGGTCAAATCGGTGTTTAAATGCTGAAGGGCCACCAGATCTCCGTGCACCCACTTGCGATTGAATTTCCCTGACTTTTATTTAGTTGCCTTGGTCTAAAGCCTCCGCAACCAGTTATAGATTTCTTCTGGGAACTTTCCCTAAACGATTTCGTAGGTATCACTGGCAGAGTCGGAAAATAGAACCAGAATTTTGATCATTTTCTCCTTTTTTCATCTCAACTCGACTTGTTGAGTGATGAACTGATTTAGGTGGTTATCCACCAACTTCTTATTTCTCTTTCGAAGATCCGAGATACCATGATCTAGCTCCCAAATGAAATTTCGAGTCCCGGTAATGGAACCATTTGTTGGTGAGAAAACAGGTCTTTCAAATAAGACTCGGGTTCAGGTTAAGGGCCAACAAGGGTTTCTACTATAGTCTAGCACCACGCTGGCATTTTCACCTTGCTCCGAGGAGCCGAGAGTCTCACCCGAGGCGTGCCGCGACCTTACTAAGGTAGGGAATAGATCAGTATCAGCCTAAAACCATTAGTGTGGATGAATTGGAGCTATGACAAAGGTCTAAACAAGTGCAACGTTCCATGAAATATAGCTCTCGGAAATGCATTCAGATTTACAATAAATAAAATTTAAAATTACTCATGAAACCATTCATTCCCGACCACAACATATATCCAGAAAAACAACCTATGATTATATTATGAATCAACTATCATAGACAAGCTATTACAAGGCTCCTCAGCAGGAGTTCAAACAGAACAGAATACAAGGTGGTCCTATTGGACAGAGAGAAACACAGAGATACAGAAGGGTAGAGAAAAAAACGACACGAACAGAGCTCTCCTACGGCTCCTATAACCTGATCCTGTCTGAGCCAAACTTCTCTTTCCACTGGCCGACTGCCTATTTGTTCTTCTGCCAATGCGACTGACAGTTCTTCCTTTCTTCTCGCTCGGTTGTCTTCTATTTATTTCTGTTAGTCGGCAGTTCTACTTCTTGTTTCCTGCCACGCTCTTCCGCCATCTGTGCTTTCTCCCGTAACAGTCGTGCCACCTGTCCTTTACTCCTTCGCAACCTTGACATCTCTCTGCCTACCGTGGTTGCGTCCCACCACGTACTAACCGCAACTCAAAAGCTGTTTAATTTCAAAACAAGGGCCCCAACACCATGCATTGTTTCTGATAATGGAATCATACTCCTCAACCATGGCATCAACCCATGTTGGCTGCTGCACTTCTTCCTCAAAAGAGGATGGTTTTTTCACAATACACTTGCTCATAAGAGCCATGTATCCAGTATACCTATCTGGGGACCTTCTTTGCCTGCGCTGTGATGTAGGTGCACCTACATGCTCTGTCACATCTAGCATGAATTTGTTAGCCTCTCTGGAGCGCTTCCTACCATTTCTGGTGGATGGCTCTGCATGAATGGTTTCTGCCACTCCATGATCATTTTCTTGTGGTTGCTCCACATCCTGAGGTTCATCCTTTGGAACTAAGAGTTCTTCATCTGCATGCAAGTCAAGCTCCCTCTCAAGGGACAATCACATGGCTTTCTCCTCATCAAATTTAACATATCTCCTGACAAATTTCATCCTGTTAGCTAGAAAATACACCTGATAGTTGTGGGGAGTATCAATGTACCCCACAAATATCCCAACCTTTGTTGTTGGTTCTAGCTTCTTCTTGGCATATTTGTTCACATGGAAATAGACAGATGAGCCAAAAAATTTAAAATATGAAACATCGGGTTTCTTACCTAAAAAATCCTCCTCTAGTGTACTCATGCCAAGTATCCAATGAGGACTATGGTTCTACACAAATACCGTTGTGTTGCATGCCTATTCCCATAGATGAAACGATGGGCACTGATCATGTAACATAGCTCGTGCTTCTCCCACAATTGTTTTTTTCTTTCTTTCTGCAACCCCATTTTGTTGTGTGTTATGAGGTGCAATCAATTCTCTCTGAATTCCTTCTTTGGCACATAAGTTCTTGAATTCATTATAGATATACTCACCACCATTTTCTCTCCTTAGAGCCTTCACCTTCTTCCATGTATCTTTCTCTACCAGTGCTTTGAACTCACAAAACTTGGAGAACGTATGATCTTTCTTCTGTAGAAATAAGATCCAACACTTTCTAGAAAAAATCATAAAAAAAATCACATAATACATGTGCTTTGCTATGGAAGGTGTAGAGAATGGTCCACGCACGTCTGAGTGAACTCTCTTAAGGATTTTCGCTACTCGTTTCTCCTTCTCATGAAAAGTGGCTTTAGTATACTTCCCCATGGTAAATCCCTTGCATGTGTCTATCTGCGCAAGAGTGCCCTTTGGAAGACCTATATAAATCTACTGCATGATCCTCCAAGCACTGTGGTGTAGATGGCCCAATATCTTTTGCCATAACTCACCTATATCCTAGCTCACCACCTTCCCTGCTTTACTACTCAAAGTTGTGCAGCCATCTACATCAAGTTTTTAGAGGTTCTTCACATGAACTCCAATATTCTTTACCTATGATGTGGCTTTGTGATGACGGAATGCCTTTTCTTCACTAAAAACTATATCATATCCAAGATCCTCCAACATAGCAACTGAAACTAAATTATTTTTCAAGTCTGGTACATGCATGACATATTTTAATATTAAAGTTTTATCTAAATTTCTCTGGAAATTAGTTGTACCAATCCCGGTATCGTTATACCTCCCGTCATCACCCATCTCGATGTGCATCTGAAGATATTTCTCCTCCAAGCTACTAAAGCGTTATTTGTTTCTCGTCATGTGGAAAGATGCTCCACAATCCAAGTACCACATAGATCCCATCACAGTTGATTCTATGCATGCGATGACAAAGAAGTCAAACTCAAACTATGAGGCCAAATCTTCACCCACTGTAGCTCATGGAGCCTTCTTTTCTTTCGTCTTATTTTGTGGAAAATTTGTGGCATAGTGTCAATGATCATGACAGTGAAAACATTTCACCTTTGACATGTCACGCTTCTTGCCTTCTTTTCCTGTATCAGATTTGGAATGGGACTTCTTCCCCTTCCCCTTATTTTCCTTATCAGCCAAGGCACAATTTTCCTCATCATCAGTCTTGGATGAAGATCCATCCCTGGTATTCCACCGAAACTCTTCTTGTACCAAATATGACCATAGTCGCTCCAAATTTGGCAACTTATCCCTCCCATTCACAAAGTCCTGGTAACTATGCCAGCTATCGGTAAGGCCTAGAAGTTCTAGGCTCGCCAAGTAATCATCAGCTAGAGTAATCTCAACACTTCCAAGCTCATCTCAACATTGAGTGAACTCGGTCAAGTATTTCTGGATTGTGTCGCCCTTATCTATTTTGAATTTCCTGAGCTTTTCCTTGAGTGCCAATTTTATTTGGTCACTACTGCATTAAAAGAGATTTTTCAAGGCCTTCCACATAGCATATGGACTTGCCTTTCCATGGAGACTTGATAAAATATGATCTCGAACTCCCTCCAATAACATCATCCTCGCCTTTTCTACCTTGTTCTTCCATGCATCAAGAATTTGAGCATCTGCTGCTGCGGGCTTGGGTGTAATATTCCCGAATGGGGAAGCAACAATATATGAACACAAAACTAGAAATAGCAGTGTAAATAAACACATTAAAATTGGAGATCAATATGGAGTCATAACATTATGTATTAGAGCAGAAAATGCCTACAAAATAGTGAGGGATAAATCATATACAATAAGGAAATAGGCCTCTCATAAGCAATCACTCCCAAATATGAGATGTTGTTACAATAAAAAATTCCAAAGAGAAACTACAGCACAATAATATTAAGAATAAATACAGCTGGAGATGATACAATGATAGAAAAATACTGATATAGGCCCTAATAGAGTCTATACATACAACTTTGGGCTCTAGATCATCTTTCTAAGACAACCCAAGAAGGTTTCTGGAAAATGCACACCATGTGCCAATGTAAGCTATAGCCCTAGGGCTGAAGATAAGCTGCAATAATAGAAATAAGAGGATATGGCTGAAGCTGATGTAGAAAACTACAGATCTTCTCCAATAGATCCTCTGGATGAAATAATGGCTCCTCCACTGAAGAAATCACCTCCCAAAACAACCACTACAACCACCCCTGCAACTCCTCCCTAAAATAATGCAGATTTGGGCTAAAATTGCATTGTAGGGGATAAATAATACTTATCCTACTACTAAATATGTCAATAAAGCTCAAGGGGCTTCTTTACAGGCCTTCCAATGGATGGAAACCTTCCTCCACTTCAAAACTAGCTTTGAAGACACCCAATATAATTCTCCACTGCTGCACCCTGCAACACAACACAATATTCTGTAGAAACTGCGCTGATGAAGAAAGTTGTAGCTTGGCCTTGAGCCTAAGTGTGGAAATGTAGTGCAATACTCCTCCAAGAGGCCTCTCAAGGAAAGATATGGGATTCCCACTCAGGAACACCCTGTGCTAAACAACACTGCAAACTCAACTAAACAGCTGAAGAATGCCAAAAGTCTAAACAGACCATATACAAAAAGAATAAGACAAAACATAACCCCATATGGCTGCCATCCTCTTCCTTATATAAGTTATGAGCTTCCTTGCCCTTGGCCCCACTCAATTATATCACTACCTCCATGCAATCAATCTCCCCCAAAAACTGCATTATTCCTCATTAAATGTCCACTCCTCCATAACAACACTAGTTATTTGGTAAAAGTTGACCTATTCAACATAATCCAACCCCTGTTCACACTAAAAGGTGCTTTATTTAGCTGCTTAGAAGGTCTCCTTTCACACTTGAAGTGTTTTTATTGTTGTTAAGGAGATTTATGGGCCTCCCTACCCACTTATTCACCTACCTAGTGATAAAATAATCCATAATATTCCATTTAGTTGAAAGCTAAATTTTAGGAATATTGCAGTCCTCCCCTCCAAAATGTTTCTTGTCCTCAAGCATATGTAAGGGTTGGAAAAATTCTCCCCTCCTCTTATGCCCTCCTCATCAAGTAGTCTCCACCATTGCTTTAGATATTCTTTAACAATTTTGTCTGCCAATGGTTCCCCCCAAATGTGCAAGTTGGCCTTTGATGGATAAACCAAATGGTTCTCATCATGAGAAAATGGAAGGTCTACATGGAAACCTTCTTCCTGTCCAATTTCCTCCTTAAGGTAGGAGTGATGACAAGCATAAGGGACCTCATTCCCAATGAGAGACTCCCATCTCCATGATATCATCCAAATAAAGTGAACCATTCTTGGTAGCTCATAGAAACAATCACCAATATCCTACTTATGCAATGTGTAGGGGCTGTATGGCTGAAAGTGAGAGGTAAGATTGTTCAACTTACGCTGCCTCTCTCTCCATTTATGATATATTTGGAGCTGTTGATCCTGGGCTGCAATAATATAGTCCTCTTGAAGCCAAAAGATACTTGGAATCTCATGATTCCACTCATTGGTTCTATAGAGTCTTCTTGCCCAATCCTTCATGCATATCGTGAATAGAGTGTCATCACCATATGGGCTCCATAATAAACATAGACTAGGTGTCATATGACATCTTGGGTGGTGACAATAGTTCCTCAATTGAGACCAGCGTTGTTCTTCTTCTTGCTGCCTCAAAACATGAAATGATAAGTGGCCATCCAACCACCTTCCTGCTGTCATAAGCTTCTCAAAAGCTTGAAAATGGTAGAGGACATTAGTTTTTGGCTGAATGTGATCCAATCAAAAAAAATCTTGCCTAAGGTCCTCCAGAAAGTGGCCATCCCCATCACTGAATGTAGTCCCAAAAGGACCATGAAATCCACAAAGAATTTTTCGCTCGTGGATCAATGAGCTGAAAATGCATGGTAAAGGAGTGCACATACATTGTTAGTTGATAAAGAAGCATCAAAACAAAATCTTTACCATATAGTGTAGACAAGTAGGTGAAAAAGTCCATAGATGAGCCTTCCTATCTCTCCATCAAAAGGGGAAGTGATTGAAACAACCTTGCAAGGTGGTTGCTTTCCTCCTCATACATAAACAAGCTACATATCTCCTGATATGTTGGTGCACATATTCTTTGAGATCCTCCCAATAGAATCCCTCCATGATGGTGTGATAAGATTGAATGAAGTATACATTTCCTGAAGAGAGTGCCTCATATGTTGCATGTAGAATCTCCTTCTTGAGCTTGGAGTCTCTAGTACAGTAGATATGATCATGGAAATAAATGACTCCACCAACCACTCTATATCTCCCATCTATCTCTTTCCCATCAAGAACCTTACATGTGAAGAGGTTCTTATAATATTCCACCAATAGTTGGGACTCCCAATATGGATCTAGGCTTCCCAACAATGACAACGTTGTAGAAATCTGAAATGAAGCTCCTGTCACATCACAACTCTCCTCTTCGATATGCTCAATGCCAAAGCCACATGTTGGAGTATTTTTACCCCTATTTTGATGCCTCCCTTGTAGCTGATCTTTCCCAAGACAAGATTGAAGTACATGGAGGTCAACCTCCTCTTGGAAGGCATTTTCCATCCAAAACTTCCATAGTTTTTCCAATGCATGCAAGAGTGTTAATAACATCTTGTCATATTCAAAAATATTTCTCATGTGTGGAAGTATCATTTGATGCTCCAAGGCTATGGAGTAGCCCTTTGACACCATGCTCATGTCATCATGGATTTCTGAATCACCATCTTTCAGCACAAATAGCTGAGTGGGAGATAGAAAAGTCCATATCAGAATTTGCTCACCTCTCCTTTGAACCAATCAAAGGTTCTCTGCATTGTGCTAGCTCCTCCCAATGCTTCTTCCCTAGCCAAATGTATCAATGCTACACCATGTTGAGAGAAATATTTATTCATCTTCCAATCAGGGGGTCTCCTTGGTGGAATGCCTCCATGTAAAGAGACATAAAAATCTAAAGCAGAATGTATAGGTGAGTGGATTGATTTGTCCCCTCCTTCACTGCATAAATCAGTCTCCTTCTTCTATATATAAACCCCTTGAAATAAACAACGGTGCATGCTCCCCATCCTTTGATGTTGATCCACCTTTTCTTCTCCTCCTTTGATCAAGGTGTTATTTCCCATCACTACTGTCACATGATGCTCCTTGAGAACCTTTTGCAAAGATGCGAAAAAATCCTCCACTTGAAGCAATAGCTTCATGCCCATATCCACGTGGTGATGATTCTTCTTCTGAAGTGATAGTGTTGTTACTTCCTCTCTGCTCTTCCTCCTCATCAATTTTTGAAAATACCTCATCAACAATGAGAGACCCTAGATCTTGGTCTTCGTTTGAAGGAGGAATCTCCATGTCTTCCTTTTGAGAAGAAATCTCTTCATGCAATGGGGATCTTTCTCTTGACAAGGTATCATACAAGTTTTTAACTCCCTCAATAGAAATCTGAAGTGGAGTTGGTGCAATAAATCTTTCCAACTCATGCAAAGGTTTTGAATGTTTATGTTTTGCTAGCTCAATCAAAGATGTCTCAGATTGTTTTACATCAAATATCTTCACTAATCTCTTAGTGAGTCTTGCATAAGTAGCTATATTTGCGTGATTAAATGAAGAATATTCATAAAACCACAAAATATGAGCCTTACCTTCAAGATGCAGTGCTGCTATCCTAAGGGCTTCCTTTTCTGAAACTTGATGTAGATGCAAATATGAGTCTAGTTGATCTATCCAATCCTTGGTTGTGCATGTGGAGGACCCATCAAAATTTGGCAGAAAGAATCTACCTATTCTACTTCTATTGTGATTTTTGGGTCTTCTTTCCTCCTTGATTTGGAAAAAAAATTGAAAGTTCAAGTGCTCCTTGAATCTCTAAGATTGAGATTCATACTCCTGAAGATAATCACTCAAAGTCTCCTCCTTTGGTACATCTTCTTCCTCCATCTCTCTTGCAATAAATCTGGGCATAAGACTGCACTGTGGATAATAATGTTTGGTTGCATGCTCACACCCATCATAAAAAAATCTAGGGCTTGCTTCATGTTCAAACCCCCTTGGAGATTCCCTACACATCTCCCTTCTCATCTTCTTGATATCTCCCTTGATGCTCTGCATAGTTTGAAAAATAATCTTTGGGAGCCCCTTTTCCTCCTTTCCTCCAAATAATGGAGTCTTGTATTTTTTTATTCTATACATCTCCTCTTCTTGTGAGGAGCTTCTCCTTATGGTGAAATATTGGCTGAATGCACAGGCTGAGCCAAGATTATGCTCTGATACCATTGTAATATTCCCGAATGGGGAAGCAGCAATATATGAACACAAAACTGGAAATAGTAGTGTAAATCAACACATTAACATTGGAGACCAATATGGAGTCATAAAATTATGTGTTAGATAAGAAAACCCCTACAAAATAGTGAGGCATAAATCATATACAATGAGGAAACAAGCCTCTCATAAGCAATCACTCCCAAATATGGGCTGTTATTACAATACAAAATGCAGGAGAGAAACTACAGCACAGTCATATCAAGCATAACTACAGCTAAATATTATACAATGATATAAAAATATTGATATAGGCCCCAATAGAGTCTAGGCATACAGATCTGAGCACTAGATTAGCTTTCCAAGACAACCTAAGAGGGTTTCCGGAAAATGCACACCATGTGCCAATGTAAGCTGCAGCCCTAGGGCTGAAGATAAGCTACAACAATAGAAATGAGAGGATATGGCTGAAGCTGATGTAGAAACTACAAATCTTCTCCAATAGATCCTTTGGATGAAAGAATGGCTCCTCCACTGAAGAAATCACCTAACAAAACAACCACTACAACCACCCCTGCAACTCCTCCCTAAAATAACACAGATCTGGGCTGAAACTGCATTGTAGGGGATAAATACTACTTAGCCTACTGTTAAATATGTCAATAAATCTCAAGGGGCTTCTTTACAGGCCTTCCAATGGATGGAAACCTTCCTCCACTGCAAAAATAGCTCTGAAGACACCCAATATAATTTTCCACTATTGCACCTTGTAACACAACACAATATTCTACAAAAACTATGCTGATGAAGAAAGTTGTAGCTTGGCCTTGAGCCTGAGTGTGGAAATGTAGAGCAATACTCCTCCAAGAGGCCTCTCAAGGAAAGAGATGGGATTCCCACTCGGAAACACCCTATGCTAAACAACACTGCAAACTCAACTAAACAGCTGAAGAATGCCAAAATTCTAAACATACCATATACAAAAGAATAAGCCAAATCATAACCCCATATGGCTGCCATCCTCTTCCTTATATAAGTTATGAGATTCCTTGCCCTTGGCCCCATTCAATTAGTTCACTACCTCCATGCAATAAATCTCCCTCCAAAGCTGCGTTATTCCTCATTAAATGTCCACTCCTCCATAATAGCGTTGTTGATTTGGTCAAAGTTCACCTATTCAACATGATCCAGCCCTTGTTCACACTCAAAGGTGCTTTATTTAGCTGCTTAGAAGGTCTCCTTTCACACTTGAAGTGTTTTTATTGATGCTAAGGAGATTTATGGCCCTCCCTACCCACTTATTCACCTACCTAGTGATAAAATAATCCATAATATGCCATTTAGTTGAAAGCTAAATTTTAGGAATATTACATTGGAAATATCATTATCTATGAATTCCTTCAATCCATTTTCCTCCAACATTGCCTCCATCCTCTCCTTCCATGCAATATAATTCGAACTTCCCTCGAGTGCATAATCGAGTCTCAAGCCATTGAAAGACATATTGATCCACTTCTAGCTCCAAATAAACTATCTACAAATTTGAATATTGTTCAACACAAACTCAAATTCTTATCCACTATTGTGATTCCTGGTACTCTGATACCATGTAGAAAATATCTAACACTACTTTGATACCATGTAGAAATTAAACCAATGGATTCAATTTTATCATGCAATGTACGAAAACAAGATACTGAATCCTTCTACAATATTTTCAGAATATAAATCATGATCGCTCAATCACATGCAAGTAAGAGAAAGAAGTAAATGAATCACACAACACAAGATTTTCCTGGGGAAAGCAACTGCTCAAAACCACTCCATCTTTATTTTATAATCAACCAAGGAATC
>JAXQQM020083149.1:0-19936 GCA_034641835.2 Pinus albicaulis
ACAATCATGCACGTTCATAAAAACTAAATAGAGCAGAATGAGAGATTTACCCGTTGGTCCTACGTTTGAAGTAGATCCACGTGGAGTTCAAACTCCCTGCAACCGTCCTTCCTCCTTAACCTGAAATACAAGAAGAAACCAGCACAAAGGACAAGTTGTACAGCATATTTCTACTCTATATGTTAGGGAGATTCATATAAAACATTAAATAAATCATAATAGATGCTTGTATAACAAATATTTTTCATACATTAAAGCATACACTAACACGTTTATTTCGGGAACAGCATGATACTTCTGTATTATAAATAGTACGTACAAAAGTAATCAAGAGGAGAGATCACCTGATCCTTCCAAGGCCTTCGCAGACCGTCGTCCGGATCCTTCCAGCCCTTGCCTCGCTAAGACTCCTTCCAAACTAGTGCATACGAGATAACATATAAAGGGATGTGTATCTCAAGGAAACAAGGGTTTCCTACAATGAACTGGGAAAGTGCAGGAGGCACGGGGAATCAGACTTGGATAGGGAATACCAACAGAGTATAATATCAATACTTTCTCTCTCTCCCTTAAGCCATACACATGAGGGCTTTTTATAGTCCCTCCAAGTAGTTTCAGCAGTTGGAAACAGTTGGCCACGGGCTGGGGTGGTTGAACTACCTGAGTAACCATCAACCCAGCGCGAAATTAGGGATTTTTTATATATTTTTTAATCATTTTAATGGCATACGCGGAAAAGTCTAGCTGTACTCGCGTATACACGCAGAAAAGTATGGGCATAGTCGCGTATGAGGGATTTTACACTGTTTTTAAGTGAATTTGTCCAAGTCTGTAGGAATGGGTGCCCAAAAGCCATAAAGCAATCATGAATCATGTCAAAGTGAGAAATGATGCTATAACAGATGCCCCCTAATATATGAGGTCAGAAGGGGTACATGATGGCCGAAATATATTATGCACATAGAAAGAACTTCGCAAGGACAAGAGAGGATTTCACCAGATTTCAGCCTGCCAAAAACCAATGAAAGAAACCAGAGAGTCAACTCATGCTGAGGCGGGCATACCCATGCTCAGTCAAAAATACATCATATGGAAAGTATTGAAATAGATCCAATATGTATACAAGTATAACTGAACTGAAAGTACATAGTGAATCATCTGAGCAGGGCCCGGAAATACAAGTCTGTATCAATGTCCAAGTATCACATATAGAAAACTGATCAAAGATAGTGCAACTGGATGTCTGATCAAGTAACTGAATCTCCAAGTACCGGATCATAAGAGGCGGATCAAACGGTACAATCACGCAACTCGGGGATCAACATATAAGATGCTGCTGTGCTGAACTGCAACATATAAGGGTGGGCGGCAACACTGGCAGAAACTGAGAGAACTGTCAACAGTGAACCGAGAAATGCTGATGCAACCCAAGGTCTTCACCGATCACAACGGCACAATTCTACACACTGGGAATAAATGAGCTGAAGTCGACCATGTGAGAAATGGTTGGATTACCGGGCAATGATGTTTCCCGTTAACCAACGCGAGACAACCCACCGATAATGATAATGAGTGTCAAGGTGCCCCAGTACAATCTGACAAGTGCGAATGAATGAGTTGAAGTTGAACACTTGAAAGAATCTACCAATCAGGAGGCAATGATGAATCCCCACTGTCGATAGCGAAGATTCTGCCACTGATGACTGCAAACCCTAAGGTACTGACAAAAAGACTCTAGACCTTATTCCCAGAGCAATGAGTCGGAGTCGATGGGAAAAGATCTGCTGGAAGGAAGGCATTAAGGCATCCCACATCAGTCAAGCGCGAGTGTAACCCGCAGGCCAAGATTTGGAAGGAATCGGACGAAGGAGAGTGATGGAACCAAAACCGAAGTACGTTTCCGACGTGCACAAGATGAAGCTAGCGCACGGAAGAAACCTTCTGAACCAACCAATAATGAAAGCTGACACAGAGGCGAGAAATCCACCGATAGGGTCAAATGGAAATCCAGGTACTGCACGAATCCCAAGTGTGATAATGTGTGCTGACGTCGAACACAGGGGAAACCACTCAGTCAAAGACCCATGATGATGATCAAATGTTGAGCACGAGGTCACCTATCAATGATGGAAATAGGCCCAAGGTGCGGCTCTAGGCTTTCTCTCAGAGCAATGTGTCGTAGTCGATAAGAGACAAACCCGCCGGCAAGAAGTCAATGGGGACCTTCTCAAACCAGCACGAGCAGAAGATCAAAACATCTGATATGATAGAACATGATACTGACAAGACCGGGAAGGCCGACTGAATAATGAGTCAAGAGACACCGCAGAATGGCCGACTCAGGCTAAACTTCCCTTGAACAAAAGCACGACTCTGTGATGACCATGGCAGTAAAAAGTGACACTGTATAAGTCTGTCTTGCAGGAGGCAAAACAAACTCTCCATATGATTGGAAGAGATAACCAGCCGGGGGAGAACTGACAAGTGAAACATGGTAAAGGCTGAACCTAGGTCAAACTAGAACCATCCCAAATGAAGGAAATATATAGAAGTATATGTGCTTTGTTCAAGGGCGACAAACTGACTCTGTACTGCCATCAAAATAACGAAGATACATCCCGTTCCCGCTCTTTTTGTTATATTTGATTTTTTGTCTTTTTCATATAATAAGCCTGAAAAAGAATAAAAGAATGCTATGGTACAATGGATAGAACGAGTATCAAGAAAGCAGATGCACTAGTTCCTGGGATTGGAACAATCCTATGCTCAATGCAAGGTGGCGAAAACTGGTCAGTGATACTCAGAGGAACATTCCATCCATGGGTATAAAGGTGTCAAGTCGTGATAGCTAAGTGCATGCAATGGTTAACTTGTACAGAAAGTCAAGGTCAAAAGTTGGCTTAAACATCGAGTCCAAATGAAGCCGGCTAAAGGCCAGGATAACCAAGTAGCCAATATGCAATGCAGTAATACAACTTAACGACACCAGGGAGCCTCTAGGGTATAAGCCGGAAAAATGATAAGTGATGAAGGAGAAGAATGAAGCTTCAACACAGAAGACATGGCGGGACTAAAGAGGACTCCCGAGCCTACATAAAAAGCAGCATGGGCAACAAGTGATAGCGAGGAACTAACTAAGAAGCCCATGTAAAGGAAGGCTCTACCATCAAGTCATGATTTAAAAATCGGCGAGTGAAATGGGTGTAATGATCATGACCTGATGGGATCGACCCTAAGGCAAGTGATCAGTATGGAGGCTAGAATGCAAGATGCAACGGAAAGTGATTCCCTAACCTATATGCCAGTGAAGATCATATACCTGCCATGAAGAGTCGGAAATCATGGATCAAAAATCCGGAAAAACCCCAAAATCGTCAAAATGTACCTGAAATATACCAAACTGGGCACTTCCAAGCAATCAAGTTATACAGCATAAGATAGATCGAAAAAATAAGCATAAGGAAATTTTTGCAAAAATTTTCAATTTTTTAGCCATAAATACACAAATTACCTCTCAATTGGTTCATTATTGCATAGCTGATTTGGAAAAAGAGCTCTGGAGCTAAAAACTTGTTTCGTCAAATCAGGAACAACCGACCATCGGAATTCAGCGAAACTTCAGGTAGGCTCCTTAATCATCCTGTTGATTCATTTTGTCCGTTTAAAAACTAAAATTAAGTGATTTTTTACCTTGAAACCCTTATTAAAAAATGCGTATCTGCGCATACGCGGGTTCAATGAAGGCAAGTCGCGTATACACGCGACTGTGCACAGGGAAAGTCGTGTATGCGCAGGTCCATTTTCAAAAAAGTGTTTCTAATGCAAATTTTGATGAAATTTTTCAGGATGACTATCTCTTGGAGGGAACGTGAGCATAGTGCAGTAGACCAAGAGGTCATGCAGGACCGCGCAGCTCAAAACATCCTCCGAAACTGCGGATTATTGAAATTATTCAAAATGCCCAATATGAAAAGTAATGTGCGATTGCTTGAAATGCTCGTAAATTACTGGGAACCAGATCGGGATTGCTTCATAATTGATCAGATGCCACTACGCATAGAAGTGGAGGATATATATTTCATCACTGGACTCTCCAGGAGGGGAGACCCAGTAGACCTTCACGGAAAACCCCTGGGAGGGTTAACTGTGGAAGACTATGTCCAAATTAGATAATTCCAAGAAGGTTGGAACACAGATTGCTATCAGAGATATCAGGGATTTGCACATAAAGATCCTCCTGTTCACCATCGGCAGAGTGGCAGGATCTGCCTCACTACATCAGGCGTCCAGGACACACATGAGCATAGCTGTAGAGTGCTTAATTCATGTGTATGATTGGTGCACAGCCCTGCTACAGAACATGAAACAACAGCTGACCTCCATTCGCCAAACAAAGACAAAACACTTTGGCTATGGGACCATTTTGACAACATTCTTCTTCGATAGAGTTCCAGCTTTGAGACCCAGAGTCATCTCGACTATCAGCAGCCCGCGGGACCCAAGAATTGCCCGTTGGGCAGACATGATGAAGAGACTGGGGGGCAGCGAGGTACCCCGAACCACCTGGGATGATGAGTTCTTCCTGTGGTGGAGAGAACAGATCATCGCAGTGGACGACTATCCCTACACCGGGATGGACTTCCGAGGAGATCCAGATCTAGTACTTCCACCCGGAGCAGCATGGGGAGCAGTCGGTAAGTTTTGCAAAATTTTTTAACTTATATGATTTTTTTTTTTTGGATTTTTTTCAAATATGTTATGAAAAAATGAAAAACAAACATGTTTTTGGATTGGATTCATAATGACTAACAATTAAAAATGATCATGTTTCAGATGTTGGACCGGTTCGTCCTGAGGGCCTAGCACGTCACAAGCGCCGTAGAGGTGAGGCGGAGACAGCGGATTCTGATAGGACACTCCAGGCCGTGCAGAGAAACTTGGAGGGATTGACCCGCCAAATCCCTCTGGCTGCCATGGAGGACTTGCCAGAAGCCGTCCAGAGATGGGTTGTAGGAGTACCCCGGGACTGGGTTAGACTATTCCGCCGTGTGGCCACTGCAGTGATGTTCTATAGGAACACGACTTCTGGGCAGGGTCCTCAGGAGTAGACAGATTTTATATATTAGATGACTGTATATTTTTTGAGACTGAACATGATGGGGCATAAGCCCAAGTTTTGTACGGCATTTATGGATCCAAATTTTGTAAAGTTTTTTGACACACCGATGATATATATACAGCGATATTTGATGTGATGTGATAAATGTATCAAATGTATGATGTTTTTGATGATTAGAATTTATTGTATTGAATGATTAATATGCCAATCTAAAGCTTGATTAGCTAATGAGTCAGCAAACCAATTGTCGGCTCGAGGAATATGAATGAATGTTAAAAATTGAAATGACCTTTGTAACAAACGTACCCTCAAGAACAATCGTAATAAAAATGGATCTCGTACCCGATAAGTGTTGTTCAACTGCGACACCACCAGCTGGGAGTCCAAGAAAACTACCAATGAATCAACACCCAAGGATATTGCCTCCGAGAGTAGATGAATGACTGCAGTGTATTCTGCTACGTTATTGGAAGCAGGACCAATGCAGACTCCTCTTGATACCAACAGCTGACCGGAAGGATAATGAAGAACCCAAGCCGCGGAAGCTAAGTTCCGGGTGTGTCTACTAGCACCATCGGCGAAACCAAAATGACTCATGACATCAACACAACCTGCCAAAGCAGATCAAAAAACATCACCATCTCATCAAAAACCGAAAATCAAACAGATATGTACACGACAAAAACTACTATATACAAAGCAAAATGCTATGCCAAAGCCTAAGCATAATACTTCTTCAGATAGAGCCCATTTCGGGGCTCCGGCAACTCATTCCCTTCAAAGTCAACCAAGGTATACGCTCCTTTCTTAAGGACCTTCTTAACGATATAGGGGCCATACCACATTGACTTAAACTTTCCTGCCCCCAAGGCATCTTTTTCTTGGGCATAGACCAAAACAAGGTCACCTTCGGAAAAGACCCTAGGCTTAACCGCCTTATCGTACTGAACTTTAACTCGGTTTTTATGCACTTCATTCAACGTGGCGGCATCTCGACGCTGCTCATCAAGATGTTCCAGATGAAGAAGCCGCTCTGCCAGACTAGAAGTGTCAGGAAGAAGCTCAACAACTAATTTAAGGGAAGGAATCTCGCATTCAATGGGAAATACAGATTCCACCCCGTGGACTAACTGAAACGGAGTAAAGCCAGTTGCAGTTTTAACTGACGTCCTGTATGCCCAAAGTGCGGGATATAGCATAATATGCCAGTTGGATCTATGTTTATCAATTGTCCTCTGAAGAATTGTCTTCAAGGATTTATTCACGACTTCCACTTGCCCATTGGCCTGAGGATAATATGGAGATGAATGCTCCTGCCGGAAACCCAATTTGAGAGCCAACTCAGCCATCATACTATTCTGAAAATGACTACCATGGTCAGTGACAATCTCTCTAGGTATACCAAAACGAGCGATAACTTGGTTGAAAAGGAACAAAGCTGCAGTCTCACCATCGTTCCCAAAAGTAGGCATAGCTTCGACCCACTTCGTAAAGTAGTCTACTGCTACGATAATGTACTTGTGACCTTTTGCCGAAGGCGGGTTACAAGTAGTACAATCCATACCCCACTTTGTAAAGGGTCCGACAGTAACGACTGGAAAAAGCGGAGCTGGATGAGCGCGCATTTTTCGAGTATACACCTGACAAGGATGAGCTCTGACCCCGATTCAATACAATCTTTGAAAAATCGGGGGCGAGAAGTAGCGGCCATAAAATCTTACAGTTTGTGTAAGCCCTAATGGCCCCGTGGCCCCCACAAGCTCCACCGTGAGAATCATTGAGCACAGCCTCAGCTTCTTCGAAAGTTAAGCGGCGTCTTAGGATTGAATCAACCCCTCGACGGTACAAAGCATCACCAATAATCAGATAACTTTTAGCTAAGTGACGCAGCTTACGACGCTCATCTTTCGAAAAAGAAGAGGGAAAATTCGCAGTCTGGAGATACACAATGATATCCCCATACCAAGGATCTTGTGGAGAGATTAAAAACAAGTGTTCGTCCGGAAAGGACTCATCATAAATCATCTCCTCACCACAAGGCAACTCGGAGATCAATTCCGCAAAGACTAATGACTTCTTGGATTTGGCAGACATGAACTCTAGATCGAATTCCTGTAATATCACAATCCATCTATTATATTTGCCCCCAATCACTCGCCTGCTGAGGACAAACTGAAATGGATTGGCAGCTGCCAAGACATAAGTTTTGCGAAGAATAATATAATGCCGGAGTCGCTGCACAGCATGAACTGCTGCTAAAGCTAACTTTTCTATCGGGGTGTATCGAAGTTCAGGTCCTACCAGTCCTCGACTAAGGTAGTAAATAACATGCTCAATAAGAGCATCATCCTCCTGAACCAGAACCATACCAATGGTAGATTCTGCTGTAGCCAGATACAAAAGAAAATCTCTGCTATAATCGGGTGGACTCAGCAAAGGAGCGGAGGTCAATGCCTTTTTCAAGGCATCGAATGAGCGTTGAGCGTAGTCGTCCCAAAGAAAAGGAACTCCTTTCTTCAACAGTCTCATATATCCCTTTGTAATCTCATCATAGTTAACGATAAACCTCCGAAGAAAGTTAGACTTCCCTTGGAGACTTTGAAGTTGACGGATTGAAGACGGGGGAGGCAACCGAAGTGTTGCCTCAACCTTGAAGGGATCTACCCTTATCCCTTCATTAGACACGATAAATCCCAACAGCCGACCGGATGTTACCGCGAAAACGCACTTGTTCGGATTCAAACGAATTTTATAAAAACGACATCTTTCAAATATCTGCCGGAGGTGACCTGGATGATCCATCCTCTTTCGAGAATGAGCAGCTAGATCATCTAAGTATGCCTCGATAATTTTCTTGATGTCGTGGAAGGCGTAAGACATGGCCCGCTGAAAGGTAGCTCCAGCATTTTTAAGACCAAAAGGCATTTTCTTATATGCAAACGTACCCCGGGGACAAATAAATGCGGTCTTATGTTGATCTTCTGGACGGATAGTAATTTGATTATAACCAGAGAAACCGTCCATGAAGGAGAAAATCTCGTTACCGGCACACTCGTCAATAATCTGATCAATGAAGGGTGTGGGGTAATTATATTTAGGACACGCCTTATTCAGGTCTCTGAAATCGATGCACACTCGAATTGTTCCTTGCTTTTTATCAACAGGAACGGGGTTTGAAACCCATTCAGTCAGAGGAACTGGGAAAATGAATCCCGCCTTAAGCAGCTTTTCAACTTCGGCTTTGATAGCTGCTGCCTTCCTAGGATTAACCGGACGAAGTTTTTTCCTGACCGGCTTAGCGTTTTCATATGTCTTGATCTCATGCTGGACGATAGATGGGTCTATGCCAGGCATTTCCTCATAAGACCAAGCAAAAACATCCCTATACTCTTTGAAGAGCTCGGTATAGATTTGAATCTCGTCACTGGAACATTCAGCTCCAATGAAGACATTCTCGACAATATTGGGATTCCTGGAGATGTTCACCAGGATAGTAGGAGAGATCACAGCCATGTTCCCTTCAGCATAAACCTGTGCTGGTGCTAAGGGGCTCAAGACTGGGTGAACAGGTCCAGGAGACTGAGGACTTGGAAAACTAGCGACTTCGCTCAAGTCGGGTAGGAAGTAAGACCGATGATGCAAGTCATCCCACGGTCTCTCTATACCTGTCATTGCTTCCAGGATGGCCTCTTCAGATGGAAGAGTGGTATCTAGACAATCCTGGGCCGAAGAAGAAGTAAGCGTCCAAGCCGGAGCCACATCACCATCCAACTCTTCCGGCGAAAGAGGAGCTGGATCAGACTCTGCAGTGTCAACAACAGACTGATATGCAATCTCAGCTGCAGAAATCGGGAATGCCATTCCACCCACTTGCCTTCTTCCCGATGTGGGCATTGGAGAAGGTATAGTAAGGTCCAAGGATCCAGAAAATATAATGAGTTCGACAAGGAACTCTCTTGAAAGAACCTTGGAGGATGAAATAGCATTAATAGACACCTTAGGAGGAGCCAGGGCAAAACCCATCGAGGGAAAAGATACATTCCAACTCCCAGTTTCGGCAGGGCGCCTTACATTCCAACTTAGGAGCAGGATGAGTCGAGAAGACGCATCCCGAGGTCTACAGGAGGACAGTGCAGTTGATCCACCGTGACTATCCTCCCTTCGTGGGGGAAACATACTATTCGAAATAGTGAGGATGCAATAGCATCCATATCATATATCCGGTTCCTCCCCAACAGAAGGTTGTAGTCCAAGGCTGCATCTACTACCTCAACCTCTATGTTAACGGTTTTGCCCCCAACACAGATGGGCAAAGCCGGGACAATACCATGGGGTCTGTGAGAATGACCATCGAATGCAGTAAGAATAGTGCTAGACGGAGCAGCTTTTGGAGATCCAAGTGTCTTCCAGCATGCGAAAGACATCACGCAAGTAGAAGCACCCTCATCAACAACCGTGCGAAAGATGTTAGTCTTCCGATACGATGATTTAATATGGAAGGGCATGTGATGAGGAAGTCTCTTTTTAAAATTCTTCATATCAAAGGTAATCAGAAGAGAATTTTTCGGATCAATAGCCCTGGCCAGTGAAGCGAAGCCAACTGGCCCAGGCTTGGACAGGCGGAGTACCTCTAAGGCGACATAACCTGAGACTCACAACGCAGATCTTCTAGAGATCAGTAGTTAGACGCTCTGTGGTCTGGATGTGATTGGCCAGCAGAGATGCCTTCGTATCAGGCATAGACTCAACGATTGGCCCGTGATGTGAAGCGGCTGTGGCAGAACTTCCTTAACGCTTTGGGTTATCTCTACCCGCCATAATCACGGGATCTCGTGCGACATCACGTGAGCACTCATCATTAAAGATATTCGATAGATTTCCCTTCCACGAGCACCTCCCGAGAGGAAGCCCCGGGATTTTGGTTCGCGCCAACAATTAATTGTTTCCCTTGGGGAAAAGGGTTTGTTAGCACGACTTTGGGAACTGAAGAACGTATTTGAGATAGCAGTGGTACTTCATCTGAATTTTCGGGCAAAGGTGTGTGAGATGCTGAGCATCCTGAATTCTCGGGCAAAGGTGCGTGAGATGGTCTCCAGCACAAAGCTTGCATGGAAACTTCACTTTCTTTTTCTCCTTTTGCCCTTCACCAACACGCTCGTTGGTTTTATTTGCATTTCCCTTCCCATTCTTGCCCTTCTTCTTGTTATTACGTCCCTTCTTCTTCCCATCGGATTGTTGATTTCCTTTGGGTTCAGAAGATTGAACAACATTTATGGACAAAGACTGGGAAGGTGAAGAATCAGCAGGCACAGCCTGACCAGAAGGAGCAGATTGTAAAGACAACTGCTGCAATTGAGAAAGCAGGCTGGCTGCACTACTACTGACTGATCCGACAAGTCTGTCACCATGCGGACCAGGTTTGGGTTTCGTAAGATCCAATTTGGAGCGAGGAGCATTGGGTAAATACTTGTAAAGCATCCCAGACTGAGAATAGATCAACTCTAACTGTTGGGCCCTAAAGATGGCTTGCTCCTCGGAATATACCCCTGACATGGATACATCCTTTGAAATGTCTGACTGAAGCGATTTCAAAAACCACTCGAGAAGGAACTCACCTGGAATATGGGCTTTGATAAGCCTCTTCCTTCTCCTCCATTCCTGAATATGATCAGAAATGTGAGTTGCCTCATCCTTCTTAAAATTAGCCAGGAGTTCGGTCCCAGCCTCATATCTGACAGGCAACTGAAAATGGTTCAGAAAAGTTATAGCCAGTTCTCCAAATGTGGCGAAACTGCCCCCAGTGAGCTCTATATACCATTTTGCGGCATTTCCAGTTAAGGTGCGCTGAAATAATCTCAATCTAATCGAGTCGTCGATCAGAGAGTTTGAAGAGCACCATAAGTGGAAAGTGGTGATGTGATCTGCCGGATCTTCACCATTCTTACCTTCAAACTTAGGAATGTCTGAAGAAAGTTTGGTTGGAACCGGAGGCCACCCCGGACTATATCGAATCGGGTCATTAGTTAACTTCAACAAGTCTGGAAAGTTTAACGTTGCCAGAAATGGTAATCGAGGCGGAGCCTGAGAATTCCATCCTTGATAGGATGGATTTCCAACATTCTGAAAAGAATAGCCTGGATTTGATGAGGCACCAGGCTGCCAGAAAGGACTCGTAGAAAACGGAGAAGAACCTCCTCCCCACGCCGAGTTACCAAAACCTAGACTAGTTCCCCCCGCTGAAGTATTGACTGAAGAGGAAAGCCCCTGGTAGGGGTTCCACGCATTAGATAGAGGAGAAAAAGACTGATAAGCACTCGATGCGAGAAGAAACGTTACTGGATGACTGCGATGGTGATTCACCGCCCACAGCGATGCAAACATGGGATTCCATCCGCAAAAGCGGTCGACTTGTTTTCGAGCCCAAGGATTGAAACTTTGGGTCTGGGACGTAAAAGGAAATGACCCTAAAGAAGGATTGGGACTAGGAATATGCCCAGTCCCAAAGGGGAAACCCTGAAAAGAAGCTGATCCACTAGCCATGTTGAACATGGGCGTAGATCCAGCTGCACCGGCGGTAAAGGAAAAAGAGGGATTTCCAGCAATGGACATCCCTGAAACAAAGGGACCAGATTGAGAAGCATATGCTTGGGTGAACCCAGAGCCAAACATAGCGGTGCTAGAAGCACTCGAAGATAGAGCAAGAGTGCCCCCTGCCTCGACAGAAGCAGGGGTCTGAATGCCCGCAGCACTCACGGTAGAAGCCGCGTTCCCAGTCGTGGCCATCGAAAGATAAGAAAGATAAGGAAGATCCGGCGGTCTCTCGGACTCCGGTCCGATGTACTCTATAACAAACGGATGAGACATGGAGTGACGAGAGATGGACACGCGGAGGAGGTTGACAGACCTCCTTTATCTTCTATACGAAAATCTTCTTCTGAAAGCAATATAAAGGGTGAGCGGAACGCTCTCGGGACCGACGCCGAGGAATCAGCAACGAAACCTTCGGGACCTTAGTGGAGGATCTCTCCCGACGTCGAGACTACGAGGTGAAAACCACACCGCTAAATCGCTCCTACGCCTTCTCGAAGAAGGCTACGCTCGGGAGATAACCGGAATCTCCTCGAACGTCGAGGCGGCTTCGATCAGCCACTTTTACGATTTATGAGATTTTAAGACTCAAAAAAGTGAAAAGCTAGGCAAGCTGGGAGCAAAGAGCACTCTCTAAAATAAAAATCCCTGAGAAACAGCAAGCAAACAGCCTCCAAGTATTTCCGCTCCGGGTGATGAGGACCGGACACCAAAATACAGGAAAGCGAAGTATAGGGCCTTCCGAAAGCAGTCTGGGATGATTAGGGCCCGGAACAACTAGCGAAGGTATCAGAAACAGTTACGTCGACCTCCTAACGACAGCCTTTGCCATCTCAAGCACCCAAGCTGCGCAAGGGCACCCCCCAGAAGTACTGCTGAAAGTGATGCGATGTCTGCCTCAGGTACCACGGGTATTCCCAACGATCACACAGCATGGAACCTAGGAACGACAACTATGGACACCAATACATGTCGGAGAAAATTTGGGCGGAACGGTCTTCGGTCAGGTTCAACTAATCGGAGGGGGTATCCCTCTTGCGCAACACGCTGTTCCCCCTCGCCCGGCTCTCGGATGAGAGCTTTCCCCGGTCCACCTCACGGAGTTGGATTTCGCTCAATTAATCAACTTCTATGTTTGTTTGAGCGACGCCAGAGGAGATTAACTCTCCTCTCCCCACTATTCAAGGCCCTACAACCTAGCTAGTTGTTGGTGTCACTTAGTAAAACTTGCTAGTTGATTTTAGATTAAATCGCTTATTTTAAGGGCTGTTGTATTAAGTCACAAGGATATGGAGTTGAAACCAATGATGTTCTGACGCGAAAGAAATTAATAAAAACCTGACTACATGCACATGCAGTTCTTTGTCTTTCGATGAAGAGCAATTTCTATATAAGTTCTACGAGACTAAAAAATGTATTTTTCTTTTCGAATTAGAAACTCACACTCACAAAAACTAAGAAGCTAACTAAATGATTCAATGCACCTAATGCAAATGACCACTAGCATGTAAATTATAAGATGCAAAAAGTCTCTTGAAACAAGGTGAAATTTCCCAAAAGGCTCCTTCAGTTTTAACTCATCTTTTTCTGTCCAGAAAGCCAATTCTTGAAGAGAAGAATTCTCAATATAAGACACCAAAACACTCAACAAGAAGAAGAAGAAATCAAAAGACAACCTCTCCTCAAAATCAAGCTGAAAACTAGAAGCAAGAAACTTCACTAAAGCTCCAAAAGATATGACCAAATGAAAATGAAAAGGCAACAACAAAAACAAAAACAAGAAACAATGTTTTTTGAGTTTTTGATATGCAAAAACAAAAAGCAGAACAAATGTTTTTTGGGCTTTTTCGTTTTATAAAACAAGAGCTTCAAAAAAAACCAAGAACAACTATCACAATCCAAGCCAAAACGAGACCGAATTTTAAGCATAAACTTCAACTATGCTCCCAAACCTTATAAAGCTAATGATAGCAAGATCAATAAGAGCAACGGAAGACCAAAAACTCAATCAAACAGCTTAGAGAAATAGTGCAAACTCGTTGCAACACAAAACTCCAAAAAAGCAAGAAAAGTTCTCCGAAAATTGCAACAAAACCCTAGCCTATGAAACTCAAGAAAACCAATCGAAAACAAAGCAAAGAACGCAATGCGAAGCACAACACAAAGATAGGAGCGATTCAGTGAGAAGAAGCTCTCTGTTCTGGTAAAGAAGAACAGCCAAGAACACTCAGAAAGCGATCTTGGAACTCAATCCAGGAGTGCCAGCACCAACAAGAACACTTTGCCAAAAAGATCAGTTTTCGGACAAACAAAAGAGAAACAAGACTTGAAACCACTTTTGTCACACTCCAGTAAGTACAGAGACTCTGTAGACACAGGCCTCCATAGCCAGAAAAGACCAAAAATCCAATAAAATCAAAATTTCAAACTCAGCCTAGGTATACGCGACCCTGCAGTTATGCAACCAGCGTGTATACGCGTCTATGTTGAGGGAAACTCGCGTATACGCGGTTCCTTCTACACAAACTCGCGGGTATACGCGACTGTGTACAGGCAAAAGAGCGTATACAAAGAAAGATAATGAAAAATAAAAAGTTCAGGCACAGGAAAAATGCAAGACTTAGATGAAAATTAAAGAAAGCAAGGCGGAGCGCAAAAAGACGAGAAAAAGCTGGCCGTGGCAACCTGCCAAACGAGTTTTGAAACAACCCAACGAGAGGAGAATCACGAGAATGCAGTCCCCCGGTCGATCGCCGATTCTGTTTAGGGATTTAACTTTTCCTGGGGTTAAGTTTGGGATTCAACCTCCACAGAGCAGGGGTGTACTACTTAACAAAGACTCACACAATCATGCACATTCATAAAAACTAAATAGAGCAGAATGAGAGGTTTACCCATTGGTCCTACGTTTGAAGTAGATCCACGTGGAGTCCAAACTCCCTGCAACCGTCCTTCCTCCTTAACCTGAAATACAAGAAGAAACCAGCACAAAGGACAAGTTTTACAGCATATATCTACTCTATATGTTAGTGAGATTCATATAAAACATTAAATAAATCATGATAAATGCTTGTATAACAAATATTCTCATACATAAAAGCATACACTATCACGTTTATTTCGGGAACAGCATGATACTTCTGTATTATAAATAGTACGTAAAAAAGTAATCAAGTGGAGAGATCACCTGATCCTTCCAAGGCCTTCGCAGACCGTCGTCCGGATCCGTCCAGCCCTTGCCTCGCTAAGACTCCTTCCAAACTGGTGCATACGAGATAACATATAAAGGGATGTATGTCTCAAGGAAACAAGGGTTTCCTACAATGAACTGGGAAAGTGCAGGAGGCACGGGGGATCAGACTTGGATAGGGAATACCAACAGAGTATAATATCAATAATTCTCTCTCCCCCTTAGGCCCTACACATGAGGGCTTTTATAGTCCCTCCGACTGTTTTTATGCTTGCTGATTTTTAATTCTGCATTTTCTAACATTCTGAAAAATTTCTAGAATTTGTGTTTTCAGCAAAATTTATTTTCCAATTTGTTAAATGTATGGATATGGGAAAGGGCATTTAACTATTTTGGAGTAATAAGGTGAGAAAACTAAAAAGCGGGGTGGGAAACTATAATTTCTCACAGCTTAGACAAGAGGCGAGAAAGGACGAGAATCAAGCGAGGTCAAGGGCGGAGAGAGGTGCGATGACAATTGATTTTAGAGTCTTTTCCGAGGCGGTAACAGACGCTTCTTCACTTAGGGTCGATGTGTGGCGTGGGGTGAGTGTGTGGCGTGCGTTAATTTTAATTTTTAAACCCTTTCCGTTTTGAGATCAAGAAAATGTGTGTTGCGTAACTGGAAATAAATCTGCAGAGAACAGTATATAATGCTGAAATAACAGAAAAATAACAGCTACTATTGCATCGATTCAACCCAAGAAGGCGGGTCGCTCAAAACTAATGTAAAAAAGGGAAAAAATCTAGTCAAAACACACGGAAAAGAGGCCAATAGATCTAAGGTCAAAAGGGACAGGGATCTATAGGATAAAAGCTGCTGAAAAGAGGTGCTGATCACAGCCAAGAGACAGAGGCAAGGTGGCTGGAAAAAGGGAGGAAATCAGCAAGAACCAGAAAGGAGAGGGAGGGGGTCCTAAAGAGAGGTCCAAACAAAACAACAAGAGGTGATTTGAAAGGAAGAGAGGCTGATTTAAAGGGATCTGAGGAGGAGGTTTCAAATCTGAAAAAGGGAAGGCTGAAACTATGAAAAACAGACGGCTGAAACAGTTAAAACTCTTCCACAAAAAGTGGAGGGTACTAAAGCCTTAGGGGGCTAGGTTCCCACTTAGATGAGTAAAAACAGATTAGAACTAGGTCAAAGCGGGCTGAGACAGAGGCTGGAAAACCCTGACAGAAGCTTCAGCAAAACCTAGAAAAATTGCAGAAAAACCACTGAAAAATTGGCAGGTCGCAGGTTCTGACCTGTTTTCAGTGCAGGTCACAGAAAAGAGGCTGAAAAGTGCGACCTGGAGGTCCAGGTCACAGGTTATGGGCCAAAAAGTGCGACCCCCCGTTCCGGTTGTCTCGGCGGCAGATTTTCAGAAAAGTTGCCGTCTCAGTTGCGGCTGGTGTCGCTTACTTGCGCAATAGGGCCAGAAACACACGGAAGTTAGAAATTTTAATGTTTTAGGGTTTTATGTGAGAAAAACAACATAAAAATAGGAAAAATAAACAGCTGAAAAGAAACCCTAGGGTCTGAAGTAGCTGGATATGCAAGAATATGAAAAACGACAGCGGTCGTAATTTAAAACCCGTGTGGAGTCGCCATTTGTTAGTATGAATCCTTTGTCGAAGTGTACGAAAAATGACCACTTTAGCTACGCATAACTAATAGCCCTAACAACAAAAGTGGCTGCCAATATCTTCAGATCTGCGGTTAGTTAGACATAAAAGAGCTGCAAAAAACCAGATCTATGCATGGAAAGACATTAAGCAGTAAAAACAAGGGTTTGCTCCATATACCAATAGACAAGACAAGAACAATTTTTGAAAGAATTTTTATATTAATTGGGCACCTGGGAGGAAAACAAGAAAGCGTATCCAATTCTCCTCAGTGGGATGGGTTCTTGGAAGTCCTCAGCACTTCAGATCTAAGATTTCTCTCTCTTGTTGGTGTAGAAAACCCACACAAAGAATGGAACTCAAAGGGAGCTCACACAGCAAATGGTAGAAAAATGGGACCAAGTGTATAGATCCAGAGTGATCTAATAGGCAACAAAAGGTGAAGAATGGTAGGAAAAAACCCTCCTATTTATAACAAAATATTGGGTCATTCTAGATCTTCGTGCATGGGTTAACCAGATCTAGATCCACTTTTTATGGAATATTTTATTATATTTGTTGGAGGGAAAAGGTATTTGACTTGGGTCAAATCCCTTAATTTGTCAAAAATAAATAAATAAATGATTTATTTATCTTTTTAAGGAAGCGATTAGAAGATAATCAAATAAATAATGATTTATTTAATTATTTAAAGAAGTGGTTGAAAGATAATTAAATAAATAATGATTTATTTAATTATTTGTGGGTGATTTGGTCATATTTAACAAGAAATATTATCTAAATAAGATTTAAATAATTATTCCTAGAAAATAATAAGATAAATAAAGGTTTATCTAATTAATTTCTTTGTTTTTGGGTTAAACATGACTGGGAATAATAATTAAATTAAGGTTTAATTAATTATTCCATGAGGAAAATCAAACAAATATAGGTTTGTTTAATATTTCCTTTTGGGGTTTCCTGTTTGGGCCATAAATAACCTAATAAATGTGGTTTATTAAGTTATTTAACATAGTGAAGGCAATTTTACTTAGGGTAAAATTGGTCTTACATGGTGTACTTGGGTCCATCTAATGATAATAGGTTAGATGACCAAAAAATGGTGTAACAACCATGGGCACCAGGACAACGTTGTGCCGCAGGCAAGGCACATTATATTGAGGTCTTCTCTGAGAGCAGTGGAGAAGAGGATGAGTACGATGACATAGGTGCAGGGGGGAGCCATGCAGCGCAGAGGGAGGATCATCTGCCGCCCCCACCACCAGGAGCAAGGGGTGCGTCTTTCGCACCTACCGGAGGAGCCCTTGCAGCCTTGTGAGGAGTTCCCAAGTATTTGACACTATGTGTCCGAGGTACGGTGCGAGGGCAGCGAGTGTCAGTACTAGTAGATAGTGGGGCAACCCACAACTTCATTGATGCATAGATGGTAGAGCGGAGAGGCATTCTGACGGAGAGTTTTGACGGGTTTTCAGTGTTGGTTCCAGGGGACCAAACCATGCAGTGTGCCAGGTACGTCCCGGCATTGGCAGTGACGATGGGCACTTACACACTGACCAACCACTTCTTCGTGGTGAACATTCCGGACACCAACATGATATTGGGAGTGCAGTGGCTGCTCACTTTAGGCAAGGTCACCACAGACTGGAAGGCCTTGGAGATGGAGTGGGATGATAAGAAGACAAGGAAGCACAAGAAGATATGGGGCATGCATATGTATCCACCTCAGACAGTCTCAACTCACCGAATGGAGGCAGACTTCTGGAAGGGGGATATAGAGTGGGCAGTGGAGCTGCGTGCTTCAGAGGCAAGATCTACGGGGCAGACCGTACACCCATAGGTGCAGAGCCTCCTTGACAAGTATGCTACGGTATTTGGGGAGATACCGCCAGGACAGCCACCGGATAGGCGTTTTGTGCACACTATCGAGTTGGCGCAGGGCATACAGGTCGTTATCACCACACCCTATAGGCACCCCAAGGCCTATCGGGACGAGATTGAGCGGGCTATCCATGAGTTGATAGCTCTTGGGCACATTCGGCCCAGCACCAGTCCTTTTGCTTCTTCAGTAGTACTAGTGAAGAAGGACGACACATTGAGGATGTGCATTGACTACAGGGCCCTGAATAAGAAAACGATGAAGAACAAGTACCCTATTCCACAGATTGACGAGCTGATGGATGAGTTGAGGGGGGCGTAGTTCTTCTCAAAGATTGACTTGAGATCTGGGTACCACCAGATTCGCGTGAGGGAGCAAGACATTCCCAACACCGCTTTCAAGTGTCACTATGGCCATTTCGAGTTTTTGGTGATGCCCTTCGGGCTAACCAATGCACCCGCCACCTTCCAGTCATGTATGAACCACATCTTCCGCAGTCACCTGAGGAAGTGTGTATTGGTATTCTTTGATGACATATTGATATACAGCAGGACATGGGAGGAGCATCTTCAGCACATAGAAGCAGTGTTGCGTATTTTGGAGGAGCATCAGTTTTATGCTAAGCTCTCCAAGTGCGAGTTTGGGTTGACAGAGATGCTCTATTTGGGCCACATCATCGGGGTGGACGGAGTGAGGGTCCACGAGGAAAATATCAGAGCCATCAGGGATTGGCCAAAGCCGAAGAACGTGACGGAACTCCGAGGATTTGTAGGCATATGCACCTACTACAGGAAGTTCGTCAAGGGTTTTTCCCAACTTGTTGCACCCCTGACAGATCTAACCAAGAAGGGGGCATTCAGTTGGACGGATACAGCACAGAGAGCTTTTGACAGGCTCAAGGAGGTGATGAGCAGCTATCCCGTGTTAGCATTTCCAGACTTCACGCAGCCCTTTGTTTTGGAGTGTGATGCGTCAAGAGAGGGGATAGGCGCGGTTTTGATGCAGGGAGGCCACCCCATAGCTTTTGAGAGCCGGAAGGTCATACCACATGAGCGGTTGTATGCCATATACGACAAGGAGATGTTGGCCATCATGCATGCATTGGCCAAATTCCGACAGTACCTGGTGGGCAGCAGGTTCAGGGTGAGGACATACCACAATAGCCTCAGTTTTTTCTTGGAGCAGAAGCAGTTAAAGGAAAGGCAGCAGAAGTGGGTCAGTAACATCCAGGCTAAGAGTGCAAGCTTCTGTGATCCATAACATTTTAATTATAAATCTTCCGGGAAATATGCAAGTTAGATCAGCCAATCTTCATTATCCTGATGATGAACTACAGTTGGTAGTTCGAAACGCGTCGGTTCCAAAATATATTATGTGATTTCCCGGAAGATTTATAATTAAAACATCCAGGCTTATGATTTTGACATCGAGTATGTCAAAGGGAAGAACAACGTGGTAGCTGATGCACTCTCACGCAGACCAACCACATTGTCCATGATGAGCATAAACACAGTGTTGA
>JAXQQM020080449.1:0-16699 GCA_034641835.2 Pinus albicaulis
CTTCTGTATATATGAATCAATCCAGAGCTTTACAAAAGTAGTTTTTTGATAACATTTTCCAACCCTGAATACATCGAAGTCTTTACTACTTATAGGCATCTTTCCTTTACATCTAGTCTGCCAAGTGGCTATACCATTAAATTTTATTACTGACACAAAATCTAACTACTAACTAGATCTTTAAAACTAAGACTGACACCTTTTCGAATCAGGAGTTAGAATCCTACTATGACTCAAACGCCTAATTATTACATTTAAACTAAAGTGATGTAAATATTCCTCAAAAGGAACCATGTCTTTGAGCCATGTTGGCCATCAACAAAACATTAATATCATAACTGGCTTCATGAAGTTACTCTGCCTGTTATTAAGGAGATGTCAGTTTGATGACCTGGCAACATGTGGACTGGTGTCTTCAAACTATACCCTTAATTGAATATCTTCACTTGGAAAATCACTGATCTAATACTCTTTGTCAACTCCCTGATATTCTTTGTCATTATGATGGGGAACAGCTTTAAGTCTTTGTTTACCTTTCTCCATCTTCCCAAAATTTACCATCAAAACTAACCTTGTTGTCAAAACTTTTTTTTGAGCTACTTTGGTAGCTAGTTTAGTAGCCCAAACAAAAATATGATATGTGATACTCTTCTAATTTATTTTATTCATTTGAGGATGTTAAGGAGTCAAAAAAATTAAACACAGCCTTCAAAAGTCTTCCTCCTTATCATTTTAGGTACCTTAAAACCAAAAAGGATTCTTCAAAAATTTTGCAGCAAAAAATGAGCTTTAAACCTGGCTTATGCTGCGGAATTACCTAATGTTTCGGGGAAAATCACCCTAGAGGTTTGTTGGGTTACAACCTCCACAGAGCAGGGCATGCTACTCAAGAAGGACTCACACAACCATACATGTTCATGAAAAACTAAATAGAGCAGATCGAGGAAGTTACCCGTAGGTCCTACGGTTGAAGTAGATCCCGCAGGGTCCAAACCCTCAGCAACCCTTCTTCCTTCTTAACCTGAAAGACAAGAAGAAACAAGCACGAAGAACTGGTTGTACAGCATATATCTACTCTAAATGTTAGTGAAATCCATATGAAACATTAGATAAACCATAATAAATGCTTAAATAACAATATTCTCATATATGCAAGCGGACACTAATACGTATATTTAGGGAACAAGATGGTTCTTCTGTATTATAAATAGCATGTACAGAAATAACGAGTGGAGAGATCACCTGAATCCTTCCACGATCTTCGAGCAGACCGTCATCCGGATCCGTCCCACCCTTTCCTCGCTAAGATTCCTTCCGAACTGGTGCATACGAGATGACATATAGAGAGATGAGCATCTCCAGGAAACAAGGGTTTCCTGTAATGAACTGGGAAGTGCAGGAGGCACGGGAATTCAGACTTGGATAGAGGATTCCAACATAGTATAATATCAATAATTTCTCTCTCCCTTAGGCCATACAGATGAGGGGCTTTTATACTCCCTCAAAGTAGTTTCATCAGTTGGAAACAGTTGGCCACGTGCTAGGGTGGTTGAACTACCAGAGTAACCATCAACCCAGCCCAAAAATAGGGAATTTTAATATATTTTTTAATTATTTTAATGGCATACGCGGAAAAGTACATGTGGACTCACGTATACACGCGGAAAAGTCTGGGCATAACCGCGTATGGGGATTTTAACACTGTTTTTTTTAGTGAATTTTGTCCAAGTTTGTAGGAATGGGTGCCCAAAGCCATAAAAGCAATCATGAATCATATGAAGGTGAAAAATGATGCTATAACAGATTCCCCCTAATATATGAGGTCAGAAGGGGTACATGATGGCCGAAATGTATTATGCACATAGAAAGAACTTCGCAAGGACAAGAGAGGACTTCACCAGATTTCAGCCTGCCAAAAAACCAATGAAAGAAAACAGAGGGTCAACTCATACTGAGGCGGGCATACCCATGCTCAGTCAAAAATACCTCATATAGAAAGTACTGAATAGATCCAACATGTATACAAGTATAGCTGAACTAAAAGTACACAATGAATCATCTGAGCATGGCCCGGAAATATAAGTCTGAATCAATGTCTAAATATCACATATAGAAAGCTGATCAAGGATGCTGCAACTGGATGTCTGATCATATAAGTAACTGAATCTCCAATTACAAAATCATAAAGGGTAGATCTCATGGTACAATCACGCAACTCGGGAGCCAACATATAAAATGCTGTTGTACTGAACTGCAACATATAAGGGTGAACGGGGTCACTGGCAGAAACTGAATGGACTGTCAAAAGTGAACCGAGAAATGCTGATGCAACCCGAGGTCTTCACCGATCACTATGGCACAATTCTACACAATGGGAATAAATGAGCTGAAGTCGACCATGTGAGAAATCGTTGGATTACCGGCCAATGATGTATACCGTTAACCAACGCGAGACAACCCACCAATAATGAAAATGAGTGTCAAGGTGCCCCAGTACAATCTAACAAGTGCGAATGAATGAGTTGAAGTCGAACACTTGAAAGAATCTACCAATCAAGAGGCAATGATGAATCCCCACTGTCGATAGCGAAGAGTCTGCCACTGATGACTGCAAACCCTAAGGTACTGACAAAAAGACTCTAGACCTTATTCCCAGAGCAATGAGTCGGATTCGATGGGAAAAGATCTGCTGGAAGGAAGGCATTAAGGCATCCCACATCAGTCCAGTGCGAGTGTAACCCGCAGGCCAAGATTTGGAAGGAATCGGACGAAGTAGAGTGATGGAACCAAAAACCGAAGTACGTTTCCGACGTGCACAAGATGAAGCTAGCACACGGAAGAAACCCTCTAAACCAACCAATAATGAAAGCTGACACAAAGGCGAGAAATCCACCGATAGGGTCAAATGGAAATCAAGGTACTGCACGAATCCCAAGTGTGATAATGTATGCTGACGTCGAACACAGGGGAAACCACTCAGTCAAAGACCCATAATGATGATCAAATGCCGAGCACAAGGTCACCTATCAATGATGGAAATAGGGCCAGGGTGCGGCTCTAGGTTTGCTCTCAGAGCAATGTGTCGTAGTCGATAAGAGACAAACCCGCCAGCAAGAAGTCAATGGGGACCTTCTCAAACCAGCACGAGCAGAAGACCAAAACATCTGATGTGATAGAACAAGATACTGACAAAACCGGGAAGGCCGAATGAATAATGAGTCAAGAGACACCGCAGAATGGCCGACTCTGGTTATACTTCCCTTGAACAAAAGCACGACTCGTGATGACCATGGCAGTAAAAAGTGACACTGTATAAGTCTGTTATGCAGGAGGCAGAACAAACTCTCCATATGATTGGAAGAGATAACCAACCGGGGGAGGACTGACAAGTGAAACAAGGTAAAGGTTGAACCTAGGTCAAAAACTAAAACCATCCCAAATGAACGAAATATATAAGTATATGTGCTTTGTTCAAGGGCGACAAACTGACTCTGTACTACCATCAAAGCAACGAAGATACATCCCGTTCCCTCTCTTTTTGTTATATTTGATTTTTTTGTCTTTTTCATATAATAAGCCTGAAAAAGAATAAAATAATGCTATGGTACAATGGATAGAACGAGTATCAAAAATCAGATGCACTAGTTCCTGGGACTGGAATGATCCTATGCTCAATGCAAGGTGGCGGAAACTGGTAAGCGATACTCAAAGGAATGTTCCATCCATGGGTAAAAAGGGTGTCAAGTCGCGATAGCTAAAGTGCATGCAATGGTTAATTTGTATAGATAGTCAAGGTCAAAAGTTGGCTTAAACATCGAGTCCAAATGAAGCCGTCTAAAGGCCAGGATAAACAAGTAGCCAATATGCAATGCAGTAATACAACTTAACGACACCAGGGAGCCTCTAGGGTAATAGCCAGAAAAATGATAGTGAGGAAGAAGAAGAATGAAGCTTCAACACATAACACATGGCGGGACTAAAGAGGACTCCCGAGCCTACATAAAACGCAGCATGGGCAACAAATGATAGCGAGGAACTAACTAGGAAGCCCATGTAAAGGAAGGCTCTACCACCAAGTCATGATTAAATAATCGGCGAGTGAAATGGGTGTAATAGTCATGACCTGATGGGATCGACCCTATGGCAAGTGATCAGTATGGAGGCTAGTATGAAAAATGCAACGGAAAATGATTTTCCTAACCTATATGCCAGTGAAGATCATATACCTGTCGTGACGAGTCAGCAGTCATGGATCAAAAAACCGTGAAAAATCTCAAATTCGTCAAAATGTACCTGAAAACATACCAAACTGGGCACTTCCAAGCATCCGGGTTATGCAGCTTAAGATAGATCGAAAAAAATAAGCATAACAAATTTTTGCGAAAATTTTCAACTTTTTAGCCATAAATAGACAAATTACCTCATATTTGGTTCATTATTACATTGCTGATTTGGAAAAAAGTGCTCTGGAGCAAAAAACTTCTTTCGTCAAATCAGGAGCAACCGACCGTCGAATCGCACCGAATTTGTCAGGTAAGCTCATCAATCATCCTTGCAAATCATTTTTTCCATTTATAAATTAAAATTTAGTGATTTTCACCATAGAAACCCTTGCTAAAAAACACGGGCTCGCGCATACGCGGGTTGGTAACGTTAAAGTCGCGTATACACGCGATTGTGCATAAAGAAAGTCGCGTATGCGCAGGCCCAAATGAAAAATGCGTAGCTAATGAAGGATTTATTGAATTTTGACAGGATGACAATCTCATGGAGAGAGCGTGAAACCAGTGCAATTGATCAAGAAGTCATGCAAGATCGAGCATCGCAAAATATTCTTTGGAATTGCGGATTGCTCAAATTTTTCAAAATGCCAAATATGAAAAGCAATGTCCGGTTGCTAGAAATGCTAGTGAATTATTGGGAACCGGAAGAGGACTGCTTTATGATAGATCAGATGCCAGTACGCATTGAAGTGGAAGACATATATTTTATCACTGGACTCTCTCGGAGGGGGGAACCAGTAGACTTGCACGGGAAGCCCTTGGGAGGGCTAACCTTGGAAGATTACGTCCACGTGTACTGCGTAGAGGGTTCCAAGAAAGTTGGAACTCAGATTGCAATTAAAGATTTAAGGGATTTGCACATGAAAATCCTCCTTTTCACCATTGGCAGAGTGGCAGGATCTGCCTCCCTACATCAGGCGTCCAGGACGCAAATGAGCATAGCAATGGAATGCTTGACTCATGTATATGATTGGTGCACAGCCCTATTACTGAACATGAAGCAACAATTGACCTCAATCCGCCAAGAAAAGACAAAACACTTTGGATACGGTACAATTTTGATGACATTCTTCTTCGAGAAGATACCAGCATTGAGACCCAGAGTTATCTCTACCATCAGCAGCCCGAGAGACCCAAGAATTGCCCATTGGGCAGACATGATGAAGAGATTAGGGGGAAGTGAAGTTCCCCGGACCACCTGGGATGATGAGTTCTTCCTTTGGTGGGGAGAACAAATCATCGCTGTGGACGACTATCCCTATGCCGGGATGGACTTTCGTGGAGATCCAGATCTTGTTCTTCCACCAGGCACAGCATGGGGCACAGTCGGTAAGTTTGCAAAAAATTTTGACTTATATAATTTTTTGGATTTTTTCAAATATGTATGAAAAAATGAAAACAAACATGTTTTTGATTGGATTCATAATGACTGACAATGTAAACATGATCATGATACATATATTGGACCAGTTCGACCTGAGGGTTTCCCGCGCCACAAGCGTCGCAGGGGCGAAGCAGATACAGTGGATTCAGATAGGACCCTCCAGGCTGTGCAGAGGAACTTGGAGGGGTTAACCCGCCAAATACCTATGGCTGCCGTGGAAGATCTGCCGGAAGCCATCCAGAGACGGGTGGTAGGAGTGCCCCGAGACTGGGTACGGTTATTCCGCCGAGTTGCCACCGCGATCATGTTCTATAGGAACACAACTTCTGGGCAGGGACCTCAGGAGTAGATAGATATTATGTATCAGATGACTGTATATTTTTTGAGACTGAACATGATCGGGCATAAGCCCAAATTTTGTATGACCTTATGGATCCAAATTTTGTAAAGTTTTTGAACACTCTGATGATATATATACAGCGATGTTTGATGTGATGTGATAAATGTATTAAAATATATGATGTTTTCGATGATTAAATTTTATTGTATGGAATGATTAATATGCCAATCCAGTGCCTTATTAGCTAATGAGTCTGCCAACCAATTGTCAGCTCGAGGAATATGAATGAAATTTAAAAATAGAAATGATCTTTGTAACAAACGTACCCTCAAGAACAACCGTAATAAAAATGGATCTCGAACCCGATAAGTATTGTTCAACTGCGACACCACCAGCTGAGAGTCCAAGAAAACTACCAACGAATCAACACCCAAATATATTGCCTCCGAGAGTAGATAAACAACTGCAGTGTATTCTGCTATATTATTGGAAGTAGGACCAATGCAGACCCCTCTTGATACTAACAGCTGACCGGAAGGATAATGAAGCACCCAAGCCGCGGAAGCTAAGTTCCGGGTGTGTCTACTAGCACCATCGGCGAAACCAAAATGACTCATGACATCGGACACAACCTGCCAAAGCAGATCAAAAACATCACCTACTCGTCAAAGATCGAAAATCAACCAGATATGTACAAAGCAAAACTACTATATACAAAAGCAACATGCCAGGCCGAAACCTAAGCATAATACTTCTTCAAATAGAGCCCATTTCGGGGCTCCGGCAACTCGTTCCCTTCGAAATCAACCAAGGTATACGCTCCTTTCTTAAGGACTTTTTTACCGATGAAGGGGCCATACCACATAGACTTAAACTTTCCTGCCCCCAGGGCATCTTTTTCTTGGGCATAGACCAAGACAAGGTCACCTTCCGAAAAAACCCTAGGTTTGACCGCCTTATCGTACTGAACTTTAACTCGGTTTTTATGCGCTTCATTCATCGTGGCAGCATCCCGACGCTGCTCATCGAGATGTTCCAGATGAAGGAGTCGTTCTTCAAGACTAGAAGTGTCAAGAAGAAGTTCAACAGCTAATTTAAGAGAAGGAATCTCGCATTCAATGGGAAATACGGATTCCAACTCGTGTACTAGCTGAAACGGAGTAAAGCCAGTTGCAGTTTTCACTGACGTCCTGTATGCCCAAAGTGCAGGATATAGCATAATATGCCAGTTGGATCTAGCTTTATCAATTTTCCTTTGAAGAATTGTCTTCAAGGATTTATTCACGGCTTCCACTTGCCCATTGGCTTGAGGATAATACGGAGACGAATGCTCCTTCCAGAAACCCAATTTGAGAGCCAACTCAGCCATCATACTATTCTGAAAATGACTTCCATGATCAGTGACAATCTCTCTAGGAATACCAAAACGAGCAATAACCTAGTTGAAAAGAAAAAGAGCTGCAGTCTCACCATCATTCCCAAAAGTAGGCATAGCCTCGACCCACTTTGTAAAGTAGTCTACTGCTACAATAATGTACTTGTGACCTTTAGTCGAAGGCGGGTTACAAGTAGTATAATCAATACCCCACTTTGTAAAGGGACCGACAGTAATGACTGGAAAAAGTGGAGCTAGATGAGCGCGCATTTTTCGAGTATAGACTTGACACGGATGACACTTTTTGACCGATTCGATACAATCCTTGAAAATCGAGGGCCAAAAGTACCCAGCACGCAAGATTTTTTGGGCTGTAGCAAGCCCAGATAAATGACCCCCACAAGCTCCACTGTGAGAATAATTCAGCACAGCCTCAGCTTCTTCGAGAGTTAAGCAGCATCTCAAGATTGAATCAACCCCTCGACGGTATAAAGCATCACCAATAATAAAATAATTCTTGGCCAAGTGACGCAACTTACGACGCTCATCTTTCGAAAAATTAGAGGGAAACTTCGCAGTCTGGATATACACAATGATATCTCCATACCAAGGATCCTGTGAAGAGATAAGAAACAAATGTTCATCCGGAAAGGATTCATCATAGATCATCTCTTCCCCACAGGGAAACTCGGAGATCAATTCCGCGAAAACTAATGATTTCTTAGACTTGGCAGACATAAACTCAAGATCAAATTCCTGCAAAATCACAATCCATCTATTGTATTTGCCCCCAATCACTCGCCTACTGAGGACAAACTGAAATGGATTGGCTACTGCCAAAACATAAGTGTTTCGAAGAATAATGTAATGTCGGAGTCGCTGCACAGCATGAACTGCTGCTAAAGCTAATTTTTCTATCGGAGTGTACCGGAGTTCAGGTCCTACCAAGCCTCGACTAAGGTAGTATATAACATGCTCTGCAAGAGCATCATCCTCCTGAACCAGAACCATACCAATGGTAGATTATGCTGCTGCCAGATACAAAAGGAAATCCCTGCTATAATCAGGTGGACTCAATAAAGGAGCAGAGGTCAATGCTTTTTTCAAAGCATCGAACGAGCGTTGAGCGAAGTCATCCCAAATAAATGGAACTCCTTTCTTCAACAATCTCATAAATCCCTTTGTAATTTCAGCATAATTTACGATAAATCTCCAAAGAAAATTAGACTTTCCTTGTAGACTTTGAAGCTGACGGATAGAGGACGGGGGACGAAACTGAAGTATTGCCTCAACCTTGAAGGGATCTACCCTAATCCCTTCCTTAGACACAATGAATCCCAATAACCGACCGGATGTAACCGCGAAAACGCACTTGTTCGGATTCAATCTAATCTTATAGAACCGACATCGTTCAAATATTTTTCGGAGGTGAGCAGGATGATCCATCCTCTTTCGAGAATGAGCAGCTAAATCATCCAAATATGCCTCAATAATCTTTTTGATGTCGTGGAAGGCATATGACATGGCCCGCTGAAAGGTAGCCCCAGCATTTTTAAGACCAAAAGGCATCTTCTTGTATGCAAATGTACCCTAGGGACAAATAAAGGCAGTCTTATGCTGATCTTCAGGACGGATAGTAATCTGATTATATCCGGAGAAATCGTCCATGAAGGAGAAAATCTCATTACCGGCACACTCGTCAATGATCTGATCGATAAATGGTGTGGGGTAATTATCTTTAGGACATGCTTTATTTAGGTCTCTGAAATCAATGCAAACTCGAATCATTCCTTGCTTTTTATCTACGGGAACGGGATTTGAAACCCATTCAATCAAAGGAACAGGGAAAATGAATCCCGCCTTAAGCAGCTTCTCAACCTCAGCTTTGATAGCTGCTGCCTTCCTAGGATTGACCGGACGAATTTTTTGCCTCACCGGCTTAGCGTTTTCATAAGTCTTGATCTCATGCTGGACAATAGATGGATCTATTCCAGGCATTTCCTCATAAGACCAAGTGAATACATCCCTATACTCTTTAAAGAGCTCGGTGTAAATTTGAACCTCTTCACGGGAACATTCAGCTCCGATGAAGACATTCTCAATAATATTGGGATCCCTGGAAATGTTCACCGGGATAGTAGGAGAAATCACAGCCATGTTCCCTTTAGCATAAACCTGTGTTGGTGCTAAAGGGTTCAAGACTGGGTGAACAGGACCAGGAGACAGAGGACTTGGAAAACTTGTTTCAACTTTGCTCAAGTTAGGTAAAAAGTAAGACCGATGATGTAAATCATCCCACGGTCTATATATACCAGTCATGGCTTCCAGGATGGCCTCTTCAGATGGAAGAGTGGTATCAAGGCAATCCTGGGCCGAAGAAGAACTAAGTGTCCAAGCTGGAGCCACATCTCCATCCAACTCTTCCGGTGAGAGAGGAGCTAGGATGGATTCTGCAGAGTCAACAATAAACTGATAAGAAATCTCAACTGCAGACATTGGAAATGCCATTCCACCCACTTGACCTTCCGCTAATGTGGCAGTAGGGGAAGGTAAGGTCCAAGGGTCCGAAAAATAATGAGTTCTGAAGAACTCTCTTCGAAGAGGAGCCTTGGAGGATGAAATTGCATTAATATGAACTGTAGGAGGAGGAATATCGAAATTACCCATCAAGGAATAATACATTCCAACTCCTAAATTCTCAACAGGCGCCTTAGTATTATCCAACTTAGGAACAGATGAGTCAATAGACGCATTCGGGTTTACAAGAGGACAGTCCAGTTGATCCACTGTAACAATCCTCCCTTCGTGGGGGAAACATATAATCCGAAATAATGAGGATGCAATGGCATCCATCTCATAAATCTAGTTTCTCCCCAACAGAAGGTTGTAGTCCAAGCTTGCGTCAACTACCTCAACCTCTATATTGACAGTTTTGCCCCCAACACAGATGGGCAAAGCTGGGACAATACCATGGGGTCTGTGAGAATGACCATCGAACGTAGTCAGAAGAGTGGTAGATGGAACAGATTTGGGAGATCCAATTGTCTTCCAACATGTGAGAGACATCACGCACGTGGAAGCACCCTCATCAACAACCGTTCGAAAGATATTACACTTCCGGTACGATGATTTAATATGAAAAGCCATGTGATGGGGGAGTCTCTTCTTAAAATTAGTCATATCGAAAGTAATCAGAAGAGAATTTTTTGGATCAATAGCCCCAATGGCAGTGAGCAAAGCACTGCGCTGAGCCGGACAAGACTGGAGTACCTCTAAAGCCGACATAGCACAAGGACTCTGCACCAGATCTTCCACAATAGAGTAGTTCTGGGCAGCCCTAGCATTTGGATTAATCGTCGATCGCTTAGAAGATGCTTTGGGCATCCGAGGCATAGACTCAACAGTAGGCTTCGTAATGTGAAGCGGCTCAGTAGCATCAGGAGTATCCTTAGCTTTCGAAGACTCTTCTTCACCATAATCACGGGATCTCGTAGCGATATCCGCGTGAGCACTCATCATGAAAATGTTCGATGGAATTTCCCCTTCCTGGGTGCCCCCAGAGGAAGCCCCAGGATTTTGATTCGCACCAACAACTAATTGTTGCCCTTGGGGAAAAGGGTTTGTTAACACAGCCTGGGAACTAGAAGAACCCTGCTGGGCTAACAGGCGCTGCACATCCTGAATTTTAGGGCAAAGGTGTGTAAGATGGTCTCTAGAACATAGCTTGCATGGAAACTTCATTTTCCTTTTCTCCTTTGGACCCTCACCAACATGCTCGTTGGTTTTATTTGCATTACCCTTCCCATTCTTGCCCTTTTTCTTATTATTTCGTCCCTTCTTCTTCCCTTTGGATTGTTGATTTCCTTTGGGATCAGAAGCTTGGACAACATTTATGGACAAAGACTGGGAAGGTGATGACTCAGCAGGCACAGCCTGACCAGAAGGAGCAGATTGCAAAGACAACTGCTGCAATTGAGTAAGCAGGCTGGCTGCACCACTATTGATCGATCCAATCAGTCCGTCACCATGAGGACCGGGCTTAGTTTTAGATAAATCTAATTTGGAGCGAGGAGCATTGGGCAAATATTTATGGAGGACCCCAGACTGAGAATAGATCAGTTCCAGCTGCTGGGCCCGAAAAATGGCCTGCTCCTCGGAAAATACCCCAGAAAGGGATACATCTTTCGAAATATCTGACTGCAGGGATTTGAGAAACCATTCCAAAAGGAATTCGCCTGGAATATGAGCTTTAATAAGCCTCTTCCTTCTCCTCCATTCCTGAATGTGATCAGAAATGTGGGTTGCGTCGTCCTGCTTAAAATTAGCTAGGAGTTCAGTCCCAGCATCATATCGGACAGGCAACTGGAAATGGTTTAGAAATGTAACAGCCAATTCTCCAAATGTAGCAAAACTGCCCCCAGTTAGCTCAATATACCATTTGGCAGCGTTTCCAGTTAGGGTGCGTTGAAACAATCTCAACCTAATCGAATCATCGATCAGGGAGTTCGAAGAACACCATAAATGGAAGGTAGTGATGTGGTTAGCCGGATCTTCTCCATTCTTGCCTTCAAACTTCGGAATGTCTAGTTTGGTGGGAACCGGAGGCCACCCCGGACCATAACGAATCGGATCATTAGTCAACTTCGACAGATCTGGCAAGTTTAATGTTTCCAGAAAAGGTAAACGAGGCGGAGCCTGAGGATTCCATCCTTGCTGGGATGGATTCCCAACATTCTTAAAAGAATACCCTAGATTTGATGAGGCACCAGGTTGCCAAAAAGGACTCGTAGAAAAAGGTGAAGAACCTCCTCCCAACACAGAGTTACCAAAGCCCAGACCAGTTCCCCCCGTTGAAGTATGAAATGAAGAGGAAAGCCCCTGATAGGGGTTCCAGGCATTAGAAAGAGGAGAAAAGGTCTGATAAGCACTTGACGAAGGGAAATAAGTATTCCCTTGGTGACCAACGTAAAACTGATTCCCTACCTCCGCTGTAGTGAACACAGGGTTCCACCCTGTAAAAGTAGTCGAACTTTGTCCCCCAGACCAAGGGTTGAAACTCTGGGTCTGAGAAATAAATGGAAAGGACCCTAAAGAAGGATTCGAACTAGGAATGTGTCCAGTTCCGAAGGGGAACCCCTGAAAATAAGCTGATCCACTAGCCATGGAGGACATGGGTGTAGATCCAACTGCAGAAGCGGAAAAGGAAAAAGAAGGAATCCCACTAGTGGGCATTCCGAAACAGAAGGGACCAGAATGAGAAGTGTGTGCTTGGGTGAAACTAGAGCCAAACACAGTAGCACTAGAAGCAATCGAAGATAAAGCAATAGTGCCCCCTCCTTCAATAGAAGCAGGAGTCTGAATGCATGCAGCACTCACAGCAGAAGCCGCGTTCCCAGTCGTGGCCATCGAAAGGTATGAATGATACAGAAGATCTTCCGGTCTCTCTGACTCAGGTCCGATGTGTTGAACAATGAACCGATAATCAGGAGGAAGAGGAGATGGACCTGACGCAGGAGGTTCAGGTACTTCTTCAATTTGAAAATCTTCTTCCTGAGGAAATAAAACTCGCGAGGTGAGCGGAACGCTCCTCTCGGAACTGACACCAGAATCAGCTATGAAACCTTCAGACCCTTGTGGAGGATCTCTCTCCACTGCGTCAGATGTCACAGGGTGGTAACCACCTGCTAAATCACTCCTATGCCTTCTCGAAGAAGGCTCTGGACTCTCGGGAGATAACCCCCGGATTCTCCTCGATCGACGAGGCGCTTGATCAGCCACTTTAGAAAATTTTAATTAGACTCAAAAAATATAAAGCTAAGCAAGCTAGGAGCAAAGAGCACTCACTATAAGAAAAATCCCTGAGATACAATCAAGCAAACAACCTTCAAGTATTTCCACTCTGGGTGATGAGGACCGGACACCAAAATATAGGAAAGCGAAATATAGGACCTCCCGAAAGCAGTCTGGGATAATTACGGCCCAGGCCTACTAGTGAAGGTAACAAAAACAATTATGCCGACCTCCTAATGACAGCCTTTGCCGGCTCAAGCACCCAAGCTTCGCAAGGGCACCCCCCAAAAGTACTGCTGAAATTGATGTGACGTCTGCCTCAGGTACCACGGGTATTCCCCCCCCGCAGTCACCTGTGTGGAACCTAGGAGTGGAAACTATGGGCACCAATCCATGTCAGAAGCCGGGTGAAACGGTCTTGAGGTTAGATTCAGCTAATCAGAGAGGGGGTATCCCTCTTCTCAGCCTTCACTTCCCCTCGCGCTTGACTCTCTGGAGGAGAGCTTTCCCGGTCCACCTAACGGAGTTGGATTTCGCTCAATTAATCAACATCTATGTTTTATTTGAGCGGCCTTGGATATTTAACTCTCCACTCACCTAATCCAAGGCCCTACAACCTAGCTAGTTGGTGTATGACACTTAGAAAACTTGCTAGTTTATTTTAAATTAAATCGCTTATTTTAATTGGCTGTTATGTTAAGTCAAAGGGATGCGGAAATGAAACTTATGGTGTTTTGACGCAGAAAGAAATTAATAAAAACCAAACTACATGCAAATGCAGTTATTGTCTTTCGATGAAAAGCAACTTCTACATAGGTTCTACGAGATTAAAAATTGTATTTTTCTTTTCAGATAACAAACTCACACTCAAAAAAACTATGAAAATGACTAAATGCTTAAGTGCACCTGATGCAAATCACTACAAGCATGCAAATTCTAAGATGAAAAATCTCCTAAAGCAGAGTGAAATTTCCCAAAGATCCTTCAGTTTTATCTCTTTTTGGTTGTCCAGAAAGCTAGTTCCCAAAATCAAGAACTCTTAATATGAAGACACCAAAAACGCTTAAAAACAAGAGGAAGAAATCAATGACAACTCCTTTCCAAAATCAAGCCAAAATCTAAAGGCAAGAAACCTCAACAAAGCTTCAAAAGACACAAAGAAACGAAAACAAAAATGCAAAAACAAAAGCAAACAACAAAGCAAAATGTTTTTTGAGCTTTTGAGTTTTATAAAAGAGTTCGAAAAGACCAAGTGAAACTATAAAATCCCAAGCCAAACAACACTGAATTTCAAGCAAAAACTTCAAAAATGCTCCAAATATTATAGGGCTAACTAGTAGAAAGATCAATATGAGCAAAAGAAGACAAGAAAACTCAGCCACTCAGCCTAGAAGAATAGTGCAACCTTGCCGCAAACAAAAACTTCAAAGAACCAAGAAAGACTCTTCAAAAGTTGCAACAAGACCTAGCCGACTGAACTCAAGAAAACCAACCAAGAAACGGGCAAAAATCGTAGTGCAAAGCAAAACACAAAGATAGGAAAGAGTAAATGAGCAGGAGCTCTCTGTTCTGATAAAGTAGAACAGCCAAGAATCCCCAGGAAGAGATCTTGGTACTTGAACCAGAAGTGCCAGCACCAGAAACAACACTTTGCCAAAAAGACTAGTTTTCGATCAAACAAGAGAGAGAAAAGACCAAAGACCACTTTCTTCACAATACAGAGGGTACAAAGACACTGCAGGAATAGGCCTCCACGGACAGAAAGGACTAAAAGTCAAGAAATCCAAAATTTCAAAATCTGCCTAGGTATACGCAACTTCACAGTTTAGCAACAAGCGTGCATACGCAACTGTGCTAAAGGAAACCCGCGTATACGCGACTCCCTTTAACAAAAAATGTGTGTATACATGACTGTGTGCAGACAAACCCGCGTATATAAAGGTAGATAATGAAAAACAAAAAGGATCAAGCCTGGATAAGAAACCAGGACTTCAGACTGACTGAGAAAAAATAAACTGGACTGCAAATGAAAGTTAAAACTGTCGGCAACCTATCAAACAGCTGAAACCACCCAATAGGGGAATCACAAGAATGCGATCCCCAACGGAGTCACCATTTCTGTTTCGGGGAAAATCACCGTAGAGGTTCGTTGGGTTACAACCTCCACAGAGCAGGGGCATGCTACTTAAGAAGGACTCACACAACCATACATGTTCATGAAAAACTAAAGGAGTGTGACTGAGGCAACCCACCCGGTGAGATCCCACGGCTGAAGCTAGATCCCGTGGGTCCAAACCCCCAAAGAACTTTCTAACTGCAGCAAGAAGAAACAAGCACAGAACCCTGCCAGGCCAGCATTCACTCTGGCAGAAGTGAAATCCAGGAAAGAAACATTAGATAAACATAAATGCTTAAATAACAATATTCTGGGTAGGTGTGCCGAACACTAACACGTATATTTCGGGAACAAGATGGTTCCTCTGCATTATGCTTAGCACAGCTAATCAATATGAGATTTCACTCAATCTTCCACATTTTCGGAAAGCATTCGTCGTCCGGACTGTCCACCTCTCGGGCTTCTAAGATTCTTTCCTTAATCCTGCATACAGATGACATATAGGGAGATGAGCATCAGGAAACAAGGGTTTCCTGATATAAATCTGGGAAAGTGTAGGAGGCACAGGGAATCAGACTTGAACTGGGAATCCAACAGAGTATAATGACTATAAAATTTCTCTCTTCCTTAGGCCATGCACATGAGGGGCTTTTATACTCCCTCAAAGTAGTTTCAACAGTTGGAAACAGTTTGCCACGTGCTGGGGTGGTTGAACTACCAGAGTACCCATCAACCCAGCCCGAAAATAGGGATTTTTTATATATTTTTTAATGATTTTAATGGCATACGCGGGAAATTACATGTGGACTCGCGTATACACGCGGAAAAGTCTGGGCATAACCGCGTATGGGGATTTTAACACTGTTTTTTAGTGAATTTTGTCCAAGTCTGTAGGAATGGGTGCCCAAAGCCATAAAAGAAATCATGAATCATATGAAAGTGAGAAATGGACTTATAACACTCATCAAGTGGAAGAACTTACCCACTGAAGATTCTACATGGGAGGATGAGAATTTTATACAGAAGCACCCAGAGCTACTCAAGCATTGAGGACAACACTTTTTTGAAGGAGAGGGGCATGTTAGGTCCCTATATTACTAGTATAGTCCCTTATTGTTGTTAGTGTAACCCCTTTATTATTATTATTGTACCCCTGTAACCCCCATATTGTTATTATTGTGCCCTTAAATTATTATTGTTAGGTCGGCTAGGATTACATTGTGGCCCCACTAGGATTACATTATGGCCCCATGGACTCCTATATATAGAAAGGAGGTTTTGTAATTTGAATCATCCAAGAATTGTTCATTCATGTAATGTATTGGAGGTTGCCCCCTCAAATTGGCTTATTTCTAAGGCGTTGATATCTCTTTTCTTCTCTTTTTGGAACTCGGTTACACAACAATTAACT
>JAXQQM020079398.1:0-16007 GCA_034641835.2 Pinus albicaulis
AAGGGACTACACTATTAATATAGGGACTTAACATGCCCCTCTCCTTCAAACAAGTGTTGTCCTCAACACTTGAGTAGCTCTGGGTGCTTTTGTATAAAATTCTCATCCTCCCATGTGGAATCTTCTACAGGAAAGTTCTTCCATTTGCTGAGATACTCTAAAATTAATCGTACTTGTCGAGTTTGTTAGAGTCAGCCCTTGCTGCCCTCCGTCAGTGATCATTTCGTCTTTTGCATTTTCATTATTAGGTGTCTCACTTGTTTCACTTCTTTTCATATCACTAGGATCATGCCATGAACTGACGAAGGGTTGTGTCATCTTGTGTTTCCTCATGTTATACCTGCAGCGCTATTTTAAAAATATTTTCTCAAAAAATTATTTGTAGTCATTGACATTATGTATGAGGTTATTAAAATGTCAATAAGTGTCCTAGGTCTTGGTGTCTAGGGTTTTTTAAGTCATTTATACACCAGTCATCAAGCCTGCAAGGTGAGGAGAGTCCAGTACTTGTATTTCTATTTTTATCATCATCGGCATTTTCTAAAAAAAAAAATACATTTCTAGTCCAAAACTCTGTTTTGGAACTAGAAATTTGTCATTATCATTTTGTAATAAATTTGTAATTGTTCCGCCATGAAGACATTGTAAAAGCAGACCCCTGGTCTTTTCTCTAGCCAAGATAGCCATATCCCTGCAAGAAGACAATAAAATCATTAGTATCGACCACAAAAAGCCAAAGGAAGTTTTTATTTGAAAAAGCCAAAGTGAAAATTACAAAAACATTTGTAATATGGGTTTTGAAATTAGATTTGAAATAAAATCTGATTGTGAAGATATTTGTGACATTATAAAAGCCAAGCAAGTTTATTTGAACCAAATTCATACCTCCCAAATCGTATTTGCAAAGTTGAAGGCCGATTTCAAACTTTTGAAGGGCGTAGACAGAGTTTTAGGGTTGCGCGACCCACCTTGAGGCAGAGCGACCCACCTGGGCTTCGCGACCCACGCAGACTCAGTTCAGCACTGTGGGTTTGCAGGTGCGCGACCCACCTGGGCTGCGCGACCCAAACAGAGCCTGCGCGACCCACGCAGACACAGAGTTTTGGAATTGAGTTTGAGCGCCCAGATTGGCTCGGAATCGACTCCAGTTGCCTTCAAAACAGGTTTTCATCAATCACTTGGGGTTTTCAAACATATTTCGGTCATCATGGGTGGTTTCTAATATGCAAATGAAGGATTTAAAGCCCCACTGTTGTAAGATTATTGTTTTTAGGGTTTGCAACAAAAATTAATGGTGTAAAGACTGTGTTTGCTATTTTAAACAGTGATATGGCCAGCCTTCTATACAAAATCAAAATCAATTTGTTATCATACCCATAATACCACTGCTACCATTGTTAGTGTTATGCCATGTTTAAACCTTTGAGTCACATTTCTCATGTGTGTAATGAGTCACATTGCCCAATGTTAGCATTTGCTCATGTTTTTGTTTGCCCAATGTTAGCATTGTTTCAAATGACCTATTGAAACCTTTATGGTCATAAACTCGTAGGCAAACCTATCACTAATTATACCATACTCTCCTTTGACTAGATGTGTCCAAACTTTTGAAGGTTGCCTACTCCTATTTTGTCAAAATTTCATTTGCATTCAAAATAGAGATGCTGCCTTTCAGCCCATTTGAAGCAGAGATTTTATCCATAATTTGATTCCTTGATGGTGTTTTGGCGTTGGGATATTGATTGAATGTTAAACGTACGTCCTAATCTTGCTTTCACTGCATTCATATCAGCATACACATTGCCATCAGCATACATATTGCCAAAAGTTTAATCAGAGATATGTCAGAGACAGAGTCAGAATATGAGCCAGGGTCAGGCAGTGATTCGGTGGCTGAAGGTAATGTGCCACGGAGTTCTCGCAGAGAAAACAGAAGTGGTGATCATCGCAGAGAGGAGCCTACTTCTTTGGCTCGGTTGCAGGCATGTCCATTAGCTATGGATTGTTTTCGATTCTTGTCATGTTTCAGATTTTGTGAGATGGTTGTACAAACCCGACCTCATCATGAATTAGCACGTCTGTTTGTTCTTCATTTGCGGGGTGATCGGGTAAACCTTGTTGGGGTTGATTTCATTGTATCGCCTTTGACTATTGCTCAAGCCACTGGCATACCGAACATAGGCGAGGAATGGAGCAAGGGTAAGCAGTTAGAGAAATTTCACTATGAGCCATACATTAAAACTGGATATGTGGCTTACTTGAGCAGAGTTTTTCCATTCAGATTCTTGAGAGATGAGTATGTGCCACTCATGAGGCTCATTATTCAGTATTTCAGTTGTGAGGGCAGGTATGCTCGTCTTTTCTCATATCATGTTCGTTTGCTGATGCACTTCACAAGGGTGCGTATGATGAATATTCCTTATTTCATATACCGCAACATAGAGAAGATGGTTACATTTGTGCAGAAGAAGACGAGCCCAGTGCAGCAGTACGGGAGTATATATCATTTCGCTTTGATCAAAATCTTGGTGTCACATCAGTTGGCAGAGCAGGGCATCACTTGGGAGGATTTCATTTCTAGAGACTTTTTCAGAGTGCCACAGCAGCCTCCCGAGGCAGTTTATGATGTAGGAGAGCCCTCATACCAGCCGGACATGCTTGAGGTTGGGCATATCATTACTCCTTTGGGAGGACATATCAGCGAGGCCACAGGGCCTTATTCGCAGCGACACGACGGGTACTATCTCCACGTGAGGTGGAAGGGGTCCTGCCGACTTCATCGACACGGCGAGTATTATCTCCACGTGATGTGGAAAGGGTCTCGCTTTCTTCTCCAGTGCAGGTACAGGTACAAGACGGGGGCAAGAGGCCCATGCATGATGAGGGCCCATCAGGAGGCCGGGACACCGATATGACAGTCATTGATGTTGATACGGGCTCTCCTAGCTCGAAGCTGAGGGAAGTCATCCAGGAGAAAAGAGCCGAGAATGATCAGCTGAAAGACCAATTGCAGAAGGCTCAGTGGGTGATTAACTATTTGGAGCAGCGCAACAAACAGCTCGAGGATGAGCTCACATTTTATGAGGTGCGCCAAATCCGTGAGGACAGGCAGTGGAATCGAAAGAGGCCCGGTGACATGACACCAGCTGACCGAGATACTGTACTCACTCGGGTAAATATACATCTGGAGAAGCTGTTGGCAAAGGCCAATCGAGACAAATACATGCTTCGCCACATGAAAGGCCATTACTGGGCTCGCATGCATGTTTGCAAAGCGAGGATGAAGATCATGAAGAGGAGGTTGCGCAAGGCACTTCGACGGCGGAAAAGGCCTAATCCACTTCAGATTTTGGCCGAGGCTTCATTGACTGGGCAAGACACATGATGGAGGACCTCCGCTCCGAATTTGGGCAAATTCGGAGAAAATTTTGTCATTTCCAAATTTTTGGTCTTAAAAACAGGTTTTGTAGCTAGGTGGGTCGCGCGCTCATGCGCTCGCATTTTTTTGAGGCACTTGCTGGAGGAGATTTTTACATTTTTGGATTTTTCATGGTTAAAAATGCATCCTCTGAAGTCAACTTAGCATTTCAACAAAATCTGGATGGTCAAACAACTCAAAAACACCATAAAAAACACCTTGCTGCCACCTTTTGCACCAGCAGGAAGTACCTCTGGGAGAATGAGGTTTTGAAGGGTCAAATCAACTCCAAATTCAGAAATTCCACTTGGGTTGGAAATTATACATCCAGGGCTTTCCAACGAGCTATCATGAGCTCAATTTGGATGTCGGGAGCTACCTCAAAATCAGCCTGCAACATGAGCGACCCACGCAGTTCAGGAGCGACCCACCTAGAGATTTTTTTGAGTTTTCAGCTGCCAGCTCAGTATTTCGCCTATTTTGGACCAGTTTTGCCTATGGATAGAATTCTTGGGTTTTTATGATGTAAATTCATGTTTGGCATGTAACTTTGGCTTGTTTTTATCTCTTCTAGAAGATTCACTCTCAAATGAGTAAAAATCATGTAATGGATCAGCTTCCACTCTTTTAGAGGCAAGTTGTTAGCTGCCTAGATTGTAGTTCCATGATTAGAATTGGTTGAAACTGATCCCTGAAGAGGGAATTCGACCCCTAGAGGTGGGGAAAGGGGTTAGAGTGATCTATATATTGTAATTTCTGAGGCATTCTACGGGTTGGACTCTTGGGATACTTTTGATACTATTGTACATACTTTTCATATTTTGGCTAAGGAAAGATCAGGGGTTTTGCGGCACTTGTTGGGATCCTTGTGGTGTTATGTTCTTGATGATGTTTCTCCTTTGTTTACTGTAAGTTTCTTCATGTTTAATGTATGCCATCCTTTCATTATGCTTCTGAACTAAATTGAATGAGTGATTAAGGTTGAATCCATTGTTTACGGTGCTTAGCCTTTGAATTCAGTTAGTTCTATATGTTTTCAGATGTTTGGAGAGGATCCAAGTTCTTCTTTGCCCTCTTCAGCTCCTCGTCGGTCTAATCTATCCATAAATCCAATTTGAAGCATCAAGATCATCACCTACCTCGCCCCAGCTTGAACTCTGCAAAGGTCTGACCTTATCCCCGGACCCAAAATTTGTTTTCCCATTACTCCAGCGAAAACCCAAAAAACCAAAAACCAAACATACCTATCTCTTTACTAGCCTAAAATCAGTTCTTATTGTAAGTCATCTCGCATTCTATTGCTTATTTTCTCGAGATTGATGGAGAGAGCCCTCTCCTGTCCTCGTAGGGCTAGCTACGAGGCTGAGCGTGGTTTGATGTAGCCTTGAGTTTTACTTCATTTCAGCCTGAGGTAGATTTGAGTGCTAACATAGTGGCGACCATACTGGGGAAAAACTCAAAACGTTTGCTTGTTATAGACGGAGTCTGAAGACACGCCAGGTAGCCTTCGAAACGTTGTTGCTATGCATCGGCGAAGTAGATAAACGCTGCTTCAGTCGATCTCCGGTATAACTTGTAATCGTAGTATTTAACTTGTAAATTGCCCCAGTACATGTATCAAGTTCAGATCTGATCGTTGATGGTGAACAACGGTCAGACATCGCAAGGCTGAAATCATTCACCTGGTGACTTCATTCACTGAAACAATCCAGAAATCGATGCTTCATGGTGACTTCACTGCAGGGAGATCAGTAGCTGTGAGATTTTCAAGATGGACCGAATCACGAGAAGATATGCTCCCATGAGCCGAGATCACATTCCAGGTTTTCCGAATAAGATGCCCAAGGCAGATTGGTCAAGGAATCTGCCTACGTTTAACGATGATGGTAAGAAAGATGCTGCTTTACATCTGATTAGATTTCACATGCATATTCGCAAGTTGAAGGTGGCTTTTCCTGAAGATTGTTTGATGAAGATATTCCTAGCCACTCTAGAAGGTGAAGCTCAATCTTGGTATGAAAATTTGCCGCTGGCCTGTATTTATTGTTTAAAGGATTTTCATGCCTTGTTCATTGAAAGATATCAAGTATCTTATCCATCATTAAATTTAGTTCATGACTGTTGCAAACATGCTTCTACTTTTATTGAAAGCCTTGAGAAATATTATGAAGATGATAATTTCATGGATGATGAGATCATGGAAGCATTGTATGAAAACCCATTTCAGAAGCATAAAGACGATCATGAGAATTTGCAGCAGGATCAAGATCTTAGTGTGGTAAAAGATGAAGGAATTTTGCATCTTGATAGTGAACAGGAATTATATGAAATGGATCAGCAGTATGAGGAAGGTTTGTATACTCCTTCACTTGAAATCAATGAAGACAATCACTGTTTGAGCAAAAGAAAACAAAAGGTATTATCTCCTATGTCTGAAGATGAGATAGATCAGCTATTGAAAGGTCATGTTCCAGCTCAAGTTAACACAGATCTACAGTGTGCACATGGTAAAGAAAGTGATGGTGGAACTTCTTCCTTTTCTGAAATGGATGACAGTCCTGTAAGCAGCCTTATAGATCAGCATGTTGAAGATGTCTATATGGCTGAAAGTGATGAAAGAGAAAGTGTCATTTCAGATCTGCCCACGGAAGAAGACAGCATGCAAGTAAGTCCAGTTTCAGTTTCAGATTGTGATAATGACCAGCCAGCTATTTCAGATCTACATTCAGATTGTGATGACCAAGCATATCTTGTGCTGAAACCCATCAAGGAGAATTCTATTGTTGAGATCATAGACAGAATTTTTGATTCAAATGTTGTCAGTTCATCAGAACAGAGTCTTCATAAAGAGGTAATCCAATCAGTTGATGTACGACAAGATGGGATCTTCATTCAAGTAAGTGAAACAGTTCCTTTGGATGAATTTATGATAGATGATAGAGATATCATGTTTGAGCATCAAGAATCAGCTGAAGTTTCTTTCCTTATGATTGATAATGAAAATCCGGCTGTCCTATCATATGAAGATGACCTATCATATTTTCAGAGTACAAAAGATCAAAACATTCCGGATTGCCTTTCATCTTCTTCATATGTCTCATGTGTTGAAATGTTTTTACAAGAGGAGATCTGCTCATTCACATGTTCAAAATTATTTGAAGCCCAGGAACATATTTTTACTGAAGTACATGATGAAAGAAGATCAGAATCAGAAGAGAAGGACACCATGTTCTTTCAGCAGGAGGTAAATCTTCATGTTTTTCATGATCCATTGGAAAAATTGTTACAGTCAGCAGTAAAGGTGAGTATTGCAGTATTCAGTGATGAAGGAGATCATGGTCAATTATGTTTTTGGATGCCCAGTTACCAGTATCTATTGTTGACCAGGAGATCTGATCAGAAGAATCAGTCAAGAAGCCATCTGCTTGACTGGTTACATTGGAAAGCCAATTATACATGATTGTACATATTTCATTGGTATGCAGGTGGTTGTCATCATGATTCCAAATCTTGATGGACTGCTGCCTTTTTTTTTCAAAAGCTTGTAAATGTTGAGGATGATCAGCCGGAATTGATTTTTGGGCCTGCATTAAATGGTGAGTCTCCTGACAGTAATGTTCCTCCTTTTTACATCAGTTTGAGGTTGCATGAATATATATTGCATAATGCTATGCTCGATTCGGGTGCTTCGCATAATTTGATGCCAAAGGCAATCATGGAAAAGTTGGGATTAGACATTAAAAGAGAGTATCATGATTTGTATTCATTCGATTCCAGCCGGGTAAAGTGTATAGGACTCATCAAAGATTTGGTGGTAAGTTTGGATCAAATTCCAGCGAAGAATGTTTTGATGGATGTGGTGGTTGCTGACATTCCTCCACGTTTCGGGATGCTTCTTGCAAGATCTTGGGGGGCCAAGTTGAAAGGTACACTTCAATTAGATTTCTCTTATGCTACAATTCCAGTCTTCGGTCAAATGAGAAAGTTGTATCGTGAGCAGAAGATGAAATACATGATAACTAGCAAAGAGAAGCCGGTCAATCATCCTGTGAACTATGTACATACTGATTTAGAGTCATTTGTGTTGCTTGCTGATAGTTTTAATGATGTAGAAAGTCAATTAGTTCAGGCAGAAGACATACCAGAAATAAATGAGAATTTTAGAGAAGTTTTGCAAAAAGAAAGAAGAGAAAAACAAGTTGTTTTGGAGCAATCAGCTGAAGACAATGGGCAGCAAACAGGAAAAACAAAGCCGACACAGTTTCAGCATTTAGAGGACGATGAAAATGGTCTTTGGACCATGGATTTTGATGGTGCAGTGGGCAGCGATGGTGCTGGGATTGGTGTGTGGATTCGAAGTCCAGTTTTCGCTCCTGATAAAGTTCCGAGCAATGTGAGAGTGTGTTCTTACAAGCTTGCATTCGATTGTTCAAACAATGAAGCGGAATACGAGGCTCTTATTGCTGGTCTTAAAATTCTCAAGAAGCTGAATGCGAAAAGGATTGCGATATATGGTGATTCAGAATTAGTGATAAAGCAAGTTAAAGGTGAGTTTCAGGCTAAGCATCCTCGCATGAGGGCTTACCGAAATGCAGTTTTGGATATTCTGAAGTTATTTTCTGATTATACTTTAACATGTGTGCCCCGCATACAAAATGGTGTTGCTGATGGACTTGCTAAGGCAGCAAGCAATCTTAAAATTCCAATGAATTCCAGCAACAAGTTTGAGATACATGTGAAACATCGACCCACCGTTCCAGACAATCAGCGATGTTGGCAAGTTTTTGAGGATGATGAGGAGATTAGTGAATTTCTGCAGAATAAGGGTAAGTTTAAAGATACCTCCATAGACACAGAATTTGATGATGGTATTGATGACATTCAGATAAATCAAATGGATGTGCTGCAACTAAAGGATAACATCATTCCTAAGGGATTGATTCCTTTGGAAGAGTTGTTTGATCAGGATGATGTAGCTCGTAAGCCTACATTGAGGCCAACAGATAAAGGTGTCGAAGAGGTAAATATTGGGACAGCTGAGAATCCCAAGATGGTGAAATTGTCAAAGTCATTGACACCAAAGGTAAGAGCAGAATACGTGAAATTGTTATCTTCATTTTCTGATGTGTTTGCGTGGGATTATTCAGATCTCAAAACATATGATACCAATATCATCCAGCATACTATTCCCATCAAACCAAATCAGAAGCCTTTTCGTCAAAAGTTGAGGAGGATCAACCCAAAGCTGCTACCATCGATCGAAAAAGAGGTAAATAGGTTGTATAAGTCAGGAATTATTGTGCCTATTCGATTTTCAGATTGGATCTCAAACTTGGTGCCCGTGAGAAAGAAGACAGGTGAGATCCGTTTATGTATTGACTTCAGAAATCTGAATAAGGTATCATTAAAGGACAATTATCCGTTGCCAAAGATGGATCACATATTGCAGCGAGTAGTTGGAGCATCAAGGATGTCACTACTCGATGGATACTCAGGTTATAATCAGATTTTAGTGCAGGAAGATGATCGTGACAAGACTGCATTCACCACTCCTTGGGGAACATTTCATTACGCAAAGATGCCGTTCGGTTTAAAGAATGCGGGCGCTACCTTTCAGCGTGCTATGGACATGGCTTTTGCCAATGAGAAAGATGTGTTTTTGGTTGTTTACCTTGATGATCTAACTGTATTTTCTAATTCTGATGAGGAACATTTATATCATCTGAAAATTGTTTTCCAGAAGTGCAGAAAATATGGCATTTCGCTGAATCCAAAGAAGAGCCTTTTCGCCATGGATGAAGGAAAGCTCCTTGGCCACATCATCTCGAAAGATGGTATTCGAGTTGATCCTGCACGTATTGAAGCCATTCAGCAGATTGAACAGCCTCGGAACAAGAAAGAGATACAGTCATTTAATGGTAAAATGAATTTTCTGCGTCGTTTCATTCCCAATCTTGCAGAGCACCTTAGAGAAATCACGAACATGCTGAAAAAGGACAGTCAGGTAAGATGGACAGAAGAGGCAGTAAAGTCATTCAATTTGGTAAAGATAGCTCTTTCATCTGCACCTATTTTAATCAGCCCCGATTACACACAAGACTTCATTTTATTTTCTTTCGCTTCTGAGCACACATTGGCAGCTGTTTTGATGCAAAAAAGGGATGGAGTTGAGAAGCCCATCGCTTTTTTCAGTCGGATCATAAGAGATGGGGCATTGAGGTATAATATCATTGAGAAACAAGCACTTGCGCTTGTAAAGGCTTTGAAGGATTTCCGTGTGTACATATTGCATTCCCATATTACAGCATATGTTCCTAACGCAGCAGTTAAGGATGTTTTGGTACAGGCAGATCCAGAAGGAAGAAGAGGTAAGTGGATCGTTGCATTGTTAGAGTACGATGTGGAGATTAAACCGACTAAGCTGATCAAAGGACAAGGACTCGCCAAGCTTATGGCTGAAACAAATCTGCATGCTCTAGACATAAATTTGATTGCTGCCATGTCTGATGAAGAAGAGGAAAGTGCGTCCGTTCAGGTATCCGATATTTTTGTTTCTTCTCCTTGGTATGCTGACATTTTATATGTGCTTCAGAATTTGTCTACACCGCCTGGTCTGCCTCGAAATAAGAGTAGAACATTGAAGTCGAGAGCTGCTAAATTCTGCATTTTAAATTCTGCATTGTATTGGAAGGACCCTGGAGGTATGTTGTTGAATTGTTTGGTAGAGGAGGAAGCTCAAAGAGTTTTGGAGGATTTTCACAAAGGTGACTGTGGAGGTCATTTATTTTGGAAGACCACAGCAAATAAGATCCTAAGGGCAGGGTATTATTGGCCTTCTTTGTTTTCTGATGTGTTCAAGGTTGTGAAAAATTGTCATGAGTGTCAAATATTCGAAGGGAAGCAGAAACTACAGCCTTTGCCTCTAAAACCAATCGAAGTTAATGCACCATTCCAGCAGTGGGGATTGGATTTTATCGGAGAAATCCACCCAGCATCTTCCGGACAGCATAGATGGATCTTGACAGCTACAGACTACTTCACGAAATGGATCGAGGCGATTCCCACTCGACAGGCCACTGATGCGGTAATTATCTCTTTCCTTGAAAACAATATTCTGTCACGCTTTGGGTGTCCTAGTAAAATAATCACGGATAATGCAGCAGCTTTTAAGTCTAAGAGGATGGTTGATTTTTGTTTTAAGTACAATATTACCTTGGGACATTCAACCGCATACCATCCGCAAGGGAATGGCTTGGCGGAATCTTCAAACAAATCCTTGGTGAATATCATTAAGAAATTGCTAGAAATCAACAAGAAGGCTTGGCACAAAAAGTTGGTAAATGCACTATGGGCTGATAGGGTAAGTTAGAAAAGGTCTATTGGTATGTCTCCTTTCGAGTTGGTGTATGGGACGGATACGGTTTTTCCTACTTCACTTGCTGTCCCGGTGGTCAGATTGCTTCAGGAGGTTGGAAGTGAAGAGGATCCTATGCAGCGGAGGATTAATGAGATGATTCATTTACAACAGACACGAGAGGAGGTATTTCAAAATACTTTCAAGTTGCAGGAGCGCATAAAGAAGATCTACGACAGAAAGGCAAAATCAGATAAGTTTCAGTTGGATGAAGTAGTTTTGAAATGGGATGCTCGGAATGAAGACAAGGGAAAGCACGGCAAATTTGAGAATTTGTGGAAAGGACCGTTTAAGATTGCAGCGTATCGGGGGCAGAATGCATTTCTTCTCAAAGAAATGAATGGAGATGATTGTCCTGGTGGACCGATCAATGGTCGGTTGCTGAAGCGCTATTATTTCTGAATACTTGCTGCTGATCTCATTGTCATTGTATATATCATTTTACTTTTGTTTCATTGCAAGTGTGCACTAATCTCTTATTTTCAGTCTGGGGCCCGAAGCGAAGGCTATAATTCTGGAAATAGAGGTTGGATGGTTTGAGATTGTAAAGTTAAGTTTATCAGTCTTCATGTTTAAAGTCATGTCAGTTTGAGTCTAGTCAGTTTTGGTCAAAATTACAGTCCATTGTTAGTCAAATCTGCAGTCAATAAAATTGTCCAAAGTTTGTCTTGTCAGTTGAAATAATGATTCCATCGCCCAATGGATGAGAGGCACTGTCTGACTCCCCCAGAGATCTACCGTTCTTGGCATCTCCATGGAGCCACCATCCCCATTGGAGCCAATGTTAGAGTCAGCCCTTGCTGCCCTCCGTCAGTGATCATTTCGTCTTTTGCATATTCATTATTAGGTGTCTCACTTGTTTCACTTCTTTGCATATCACTAGGATCATGCCACGAACTGACGAAGGGTTGTGTCATCTTGTGTTTCCTCATACTATACCTGCAGCGCTATTTTAAAATTTTTCCTCAAAAAATTATTCATAGTTATTGTCATGATATATGAGGTCATTAAAATTGTCAATAAGGGTCCTAGGTCTTGGTGTCTAGGGTTTTTGAGTCATTTATACACTAGTCATAAAGCCTGCAAGGTGAGGAAAGTCCAGTACTTGGATTTCTATTTTTATTATCATCAGCATTTTCTTAAAAAAAATACATTTCTAGTCCAAAACTCTGTTTTGGAACTAGAAATTTGTCATTATCATTTTGTAATAAATTGTAATTGTTCCGCCATGAAGACATTGTAAAAGCAGACCCCTGGTCTTTTCTCTAGCCAAGAGAATCATATCCCTGCAAAAATACAATAAAATCATTAGTATCGACCACAAAAAGCCAAAGGAAGTTTGTATTTGAAAAAGCCAAAGTGAAAATTACAAAAACATTTGTAATATGGGTTTTGAAATAAAATCTGATTGTGAAGATATTTGTGAGATATATAAAGCCAAGCAAGTTTATTTGAACCAAATTCATACCTCCCAAATCGTATTTGCAAAGTTGAGGGCCGATTTCAGACTTTTGAAGGGCGTAGACAGAGTTTTAGGGCTGCGCGACCCAACTTGAGGCAGAGCGACCCACCTGGGCTGCGCGACCCACGCAGACTCAGGTCAGCACTGTGGGTTTGCAGGTGCGCGACCCACCTGGGCTGCGCGACCCAAACAGAGCCTGCGCGACCCACGCAGACACAGAGTTTTGGAATTGAGTTTGAGCGCCCAGATTGGCTCGGAATCGACTCCAGTTGCCTTCAAAACAGGTTTTCATCAATCACTTGGGGTTTTCAAACATATTTGTGTCATCATGGGTGGTTTCTAATATGCAAATGAAGGATTTAAAAACCCACTGTTATAAGATTATTGTTTTCAGGGTTGAAATGAAAATGAATGGTGTAAAGAGTGGGTTTGCTATTTTAAACAGTGATATGGCCAGCCTTCTATATAACATCAAAATCAATTTGTTATCATACCCATAATACCACTGCTACCATTGTTAGTGTTATGCCATGTTTAAACCTTTTGAGTCACATTCCTCATGTTTGTAATGAGTCACATTGCCCAATGTTATCATATGCTCATGCCTTTGTTTCGAATGGCCCATTGAAACCTTTATGCTCATAACTCGTAGACAAACATATCACTGTTAATACCATGCTCTCCTTTAACTAGATGTGTCCAAACTTTTGAAGGTTTCTTGCTCCTATTTGGTAAAAATGTCATTTGCATTCAAAACAGAGATGGTGCCTTTTCAGTCCATTTGAAGCAGAGATTTATCCATAATTTGATTCCTTGATGGTGTTTTGGCGGTGGGATATTGGTTGAGTGTTAAACATACATCCTAATTTTGCTTTCACTGCATTCATATCAGCATACACGTTGCCAAAGGTTTAATCAGAGATATGTCAGAGACAGAGTCAGAATATGAGCCAGGGTCAGGCAGTGATTCGGTGGCTGAAGGTAATGTGCCACGGAGTTCCTGCAGAGAAAACAGAAGTGGTGATCATCGCAGAGAGGAGCCTACTTCTTTGGCTCGGTTGCAGGCATGTCCATTAGCTATGGATTGTTTTCGATTCTTGTCATGTTTCAGATTTTGTGAGATGGTTGTACAAACCTGACCTCATCGTGAATTAGCACGTCTGTTTGTTCTTCATTTACGGGGTGATCGGGTAAACCTTGCTGGGGTTGATTTCATTGTATCATCTTTGACTATTGCTCAAGCCACTGGCATACCGAACATAGGCGAGGAATGGAGCAAGGGTAAGCAGTTAGAGAAATTTCACTATGAGCCATACATTAAAACTGGATATGTGGCTTACTTGAGCAGAGTTTTTCCATTCAGATTCTTGAGAGATGAGTATGCACCGCTCATGAGGCTCATCATTCAGTATTTTAGTTGTGAGGGCAGGTATGCTCGTCTTTTCGCGTTCCATATTCGTTTCTTGATGCACTTCACAAGGGTACGTATGATGAATATTCCGTATTTCATACACCGCAACATAGAGAGGATGGTGACATTTGTGCAGAAGAAGACGAGCCCAGTGCAGCAGTACAGGAGTATATATCATTTCACTTTGATCAAAATCTTGGTGTCACATCAGTTGGCAGAGCAGGGCATCACTTGGGAAGATTTCATTTCTAGAGACTTTTTCAGAGTGCCACAGCAGCCTCCCGAGGCAGTTCATGATGCAGGAGAGCCCTCACACCAGCCGGACATGCTTGAGGTCGAGCATATCATCACTCCTTTGGTTCAGACATATCAGCGAGGCCACGGGGCCTTATTTGCAGCGACACGGCGGGTACTATCTCCACGTGAGATGGAAGGGGTCCTGCTGACTTCATCGACACGGCGAGTATTATCTCCACGTGATGTGGAAAGGGTCTCGCTTTCTTCTCCAGTGCAGGTACAGGTACAAGACAGGGGCAAGAGGCCCATGCATGATGAGGGCCCATCAGGAGGCCGGGACACCGATATGACAATCATTGATGTTGATACGGGCTCTCCTAGCTCGAAGCTGAGGGAAGTCATCCAGGAGCAAAGGGCCGAGAATGACCAGCTGAAAGACCAATTGCAGAAAGCTCAGTGGGTGATTAACTATTTGGAGCAGCGCAACAAACAGCTCGAGGATGAGCTCACATTTTATGAGGTGCGCCAAATCCGTGAGGACAGGCAGTGGAATCGAAAGAGGCCCGGTGACATGACACCAGCTGACCGAGATACTGTACTCACTCGAGTAAATATACATCTGGAGAAGCTTTTGGCGAAGTCCAATCGAGACAAAGACATGCTTCACCACATGAAAGGCCATTACTGGGCTAGCATGCATGTTTGCAAAGCGAGGATGAAGATCATGAAGAGGAGGTTGCGCAAGGCACTTCGACGGCGGAAAAGGCCTAATCCACTTCGGATTTTGGCCGAGGCTTCATTGACTGGGCAAGACACATGATGGAGGACCTCCGCTCCAAATTTGGGCAAATTTGGAGAAAATTTTGTCATTTCCAAATTTTTGGTCTTAAAAACAGGTTTTGTAGCTAGGTGGGTCGCGCGCTCATGCGCTCGCATTTTTTTGAGGCACTTGGTATGCTTTTGATGACTATTTCAGTGGCTTTTTAATAGAATTTGTGAACCTTTTTGTATCATGAATTTGGAAAGTAATAAGGAACCATAACAAAACATGTGAGAATTGATATGCAAGACTTAGCCACTGATAATGGTTATTTTCTGTACAGGAAAAGGAGAAAACGAGGAATTTCCGTTCCAAAGGAAAGGACAAAGTCGAGATAACTGCTGTCCCTCTGAACGAGAACCGAATGCAAACAAGGCTAAATAGATTACAGCAAATCGGCTCGGAAAAGAAGGAGAAGACACCAGCTCGGCGCCAAAGAAAGGAAAGGATGAAGAATTAACAGTTTGGCGAATCCCTCAGGATCTTCGATCCTGAGGGATCGCTGCTTTATTTATCATGTTACTTGGACATCTCCGCCATCACCTTTATATAAAGGGACAACACTGTTAGCTTGATAGATAGGATACGCTTTTATGTAATTTTCTGTAAAACATCAACTTTGATTATTGAGTCTCGTTGAGAACTGGTTCAATGTATTTTTGACCGATGCATTAATAAAAGCTTGGTGATTATTTCATCTCTGCGTCTGGATTAACTTAAAGCGGTGTATCCTTGGAGGCTAAGGGCCCGGCCCCGAAGGACACTTGCTTCTGTACCATTACGACTTGACTTTTGTGTGGTTTGTTTATCATTGTTATTTGGTAATTTGATATGCTTTATAAGTTCATATTACATGCTTTGTTAAAGATTGAATCATTGAGGTTTTTTACAGATAGAATCGTGTGTTGACTCCGCATCAAGTTATTAATCCTTTCAAGAGTTAATTGCATGTTCTTACTGTTTTGTTACAGAGCTGTTATACTAAACGTTCGTGTTGTGCGCGTTTCTGATTTATCAGTACTGTTCCATAATTCATTAATAGTTATTGCTGTCCCATTAGTGTGATTTGTGTGAATTGCTTTTAGAGTGAAAGAATGTTATTTGATTGCAAAGAATGCATTTGAGTTAATAGATTAAGTTTGGTTACAACCTGCGGGACTTAGTTATTCAATTGCTGTTCCATTTTAGACTTGCTGTTCTATTTCAGAATTGTTGTTCAATCCTTTATTTGCTTTGCTATTCCAT
>JAXQQM020071758.1:0-24834 GCA_034641835.2 Pinus albicaulis
TTCAGAAATAAGGAGGAGCTATCAAACTGGTTTTCCCCAAGAGTTGTAGGGGGTTTTTCCAGGGTCACCTTGACCAAAAATTACTGTGTTATGATGTGTTGAATCGCTGTTTGTATCTGCTGATTTTTATTTCTGCATTTTTCAGCATTCTGTAAATTTTCCAGAATTTGTGTTTTCAGCAAAAAATTATTTTCCTGTTGTTGAATGTAAGGATATGGGAAAGGTGTTAAGTTTTGTAGATGTTCTATGCTAGGAGCAATTTCACTTTTCTTTCAGCAATCATACAAGTAGTTAAGCAAAATGCAGATAGAACATATAAGTAGATCTTACAGAAGACAAATCAGAAACAGGAAAAATGTGTGTATTCGTTTCGGCGGTCAACAGGATGCTTCAACCAGCAAAGTCTCCTTTGGTCAGCCAGCCCAGCATGTGTCACAACAACCCTCCAATCTGTAGATGAGTCAACCCAAGTCAACTCTGCAAAAGTCAACGTTGTCCTGAAAAGTCAACGCGGGGGCAGCAAGCTAAAAGTCAACGCAGCAGCAAAACGGTCAACCCTTTGACCTCGATTTTTGTGCCAGGTAGTACGGCCTTCAAAAATCGAACCTTCCACAAGTTTTCAGCTTGATTGGACCAAGCGTTGACCAAAGTCAACGCTGGTCAAACTTTCTGCGAAACCCTAGCAGCAGAAAATCCGTACTTCAGCTCAGCCGTACGGTCTGTCCTCTTCGTCCTTCACACGTGTGGCTGAAACTTGTCTTTTAAATAGCTCGTACTATTTGATGAGAGAGGAAGATGATGAGTTGTGATGATGATGAAATGCTCTTCAACTTTTCCTGTATTTATATCCATCATGAGGGTGTGTGACACATCTGTTGGGCATGTGAGCCTACATTACAAAAACTGGCCGACCTTGCACATATAATTTATTAAGAATAATAAATTCAAAATATAAGTTCTGCTCATCGGATTAAGACATATTTTATATGGATTTTACACCTCTCAGGAAGAGGAATCCAACAAAAATATTAGCCTCTTAATCTGAGCATCAGAACATGGAGTTTGGACCTAGTTGTCCAAATTTAACACTCCCTCTCAACTAGGGAGAACTCCATCTATTAGTGCAATCAACATCGTGCGTCATCCCGCCGAAACTTGCTTTGCTGGCTTCTTTATTTCAGAACAGAAGTGGGTCAGTCACAAAGACATCATCCCCCGACTGACATAATCAGTCCAGAGGTCCCAGACCTCACAAATCTTGATCCCGGATCAAGTGGTTGGACCGTGCCATCCTAGATAGAGAGTACGGCAATCTCTGATGCGTCCATCAGTCTTTGCTAATAGTCTCTAGCTTTTCCACACCTCATTGGCCAAATGAGGGGTACTTCCCATGAGCCCTGAACTCAATGGGTAGGATGCATACGGGGCACAGATAAATGAGTGGCGAACCAGCTCAATAATCACAAGGGTGGGGCAGAAGCATTATGAGTGCTTATAGCTCCGAGAAGCTATCCCCAAAGCCCCCCAAAGCTCCCAGAGCTCATCGTCCAACGGGACCCACATCATAGGGTCGTTCCACGATACCAAGACTCTCACGGAAGGTTAGGAACTTGACCTTCCCCGGGGGCTTAGTGAGAATATCCGCGACCTGCTCATCAGTTCCTATATGATCGAGCCTTACGGCGCCTCGCTGTACCATATCCCGGATAAAGTGGTACCTGATATCAATATGCTTGGATCGGTCGTGGAACACAGGATTCTCAGTCATACGAATCCCACTCTGATTATCGCAGAGTATCACAGTGGTATCTAGCACATGTCCAAACAGCTCACTAAAGAGCTTCCGCAACCAAACTGCTTCACAACAGGCCATACTAGCAGCAATGTATTCGGCCTCCGCGGTGCTCAAAGCCACCAACTTCTGCTTCCTGCTCATCCATGAGATCGAAGCAGAACCAAGATTGAAGCAGCATCTAGATGTGCTCTTACGATCCACCACACTGCCAGCCCAATCGGCATCAGTATATCCACGGAGTATCACACTCCCGGCAGTGTATCTCAGCCCATGGTTTATCGCGCCCCGAAGATATCTCAAAAGATTCTTGGCACCAACCCAGTCAAAATGATGAGGCTCAACCATCTGTTGACTCAAAGTGTTCACTGCAAAACATATGTCCGGACGGGTGTTCACTAAGAACATCAAAGCTCCTATGAGTTGACGATACTCAGTAGGATTGGCCAAGATAGGCCCAGCAGCGCTGCCACTCAACTTCTTAAAGTTGAGTTCCATCGGTATCGACACGGACTTACAGTCCACCATACCAAATCTTTCCAGAAGCTTCACAATGTATTTTCCTTGAGAAAGGAAAATCTCTCCAGGTCTCTGCCAGACCTCCAGGCCTAGGAAGTAGTGCATCAGTCCTAGGTCCTTCATCTCGAATTCAGCAGCAAGCTCCCTCTTACATTGATGAATGAGAGGGTCATCTCCAGTCAGGAAGAGGTCATCCACATACAGCACTAGAATGAGAGGCTTCTCTTTCACAACCTTGAAGTATAGGTTCGGATCAGCATTGCTTCGAGTGAAGCCCGGCTTCATCAAGTAACTATCCATCCTCTCGTACCAAGCTCTGGGTGCTTGCTTTAACCCATAGAGGGCTTTCTTCAACCTGCAGACATAAGTGTCTCGATCTTGAACTTCAAATCCCAGAGGTTGTTCTACATACACCTCTTCCTTTATTGCACCATGCAGGAAAGCGGTCTTGACATCCATCTGATGAAGACTCCATCCTTGTGTAGCAGCAAGGGCTATGATTGATCGGATGGTGGTATATCGTGCCACAGGTGCAAATATATCGTCATAGTCAATTCCTTCCTTTTGAGAGAAGCCACGGGCAACAAACTTTGCCTTAAACTTTTCAGCACTCCCATCAGATCCATGTTTGATTTTGTAGAGCCATTTAGCGGTGACAACAGATTTGTCCTTTGGTCTCGGGACCACATCCCAGACATCATTCTTCATAATAGACTCATATTCTTCATGCATAGCATCCTTCCAGACTTGATGCTTGATGGCTTCCTCAAAAGATCCGGGTTCAGATTGTACAATAGTACTCATGGCAGCTAGATACCCTTGGTATCTACACGACTTCTTGCTTTCCCGGAATGTCCCTCTTGGGGCAGCATGACCCTCAGCATCTTCGAGGGTGTCCCTGAGCCATGATGGTCTCTTTCCTAGTGAAGGGGTTGGATCAATAGGGTCCATTGGCCCTTCAATATCAGGCATAGTCTCATCCTGGGGTTCTTCCAGATTCCCAGATCTATCTTCATGATTTTCTTCAGATCTAGGAAGATCTACTACTTTCTTCAGGGAAGCATCTTCGTCAAAAGTGACATCATGGCTTATCTCTACTTCCCTTTGACCAGGTACATAGACTCTATATGCCTTAGAAGTCTCACTGTAGCCCACAAACATTCCTTTCTTCCCGGTAGCATCCGGCTTACTTCTCTTTTCTTTCGGCACATGAAAATAGACAGGACATCCAAAAATTCTAAAATGTGAGACATCAGGTTTCTTACCAGAGAAAACCTCTTCGGGAGTTTTGGAGTCCAAAGCGGAATGAGGGCATCGGTTTTGAATGTACACAGCAGTATTTGCAGCTTCTCCCCACAGAAACTTTGGTAGACCCTGGTCACATAGCATGGCACGAGCAGCTTCCACAATAGTCCTATTCTTGCGTTCAGCAACACCATTCTGCTCAGGAGTATATGCAGTGGTAGTCTCCCTCTTAATGCCAGCTTCTCTGCAAAAGTCTTTGAACTCATTTGACTCATATTCAGTGCCATTGTCAGTCCTCAAAATCTTGATCTTCTTTGCGGTCATATTTTCCACCAAGGCTTTGAATGTACGGAACCACATGAAAGCCTCATCCTTCTTCTTCAAGAAGTATATCCAGGTTTTGCAGGAGAAGTCATCAGTGAATGTCATATAGTAAGAACATCCTCCCAGGGATGTCACGGGTAGCATACCAGATAGATCAGAATGGACCAGATGCAAAATATCAGATGTCTTTGTGACACTTGAGGGGAAAGGTCCCCTTGTATGTTTTCCTTCGGCACAACCCTTACATACACCTTCATGATTATTTCCAAAGTCAGGCATCCTTGTCACCACCTTCCTTGCTTCGGGAAGGGCCTTGTAATGAAGGTGTCCAAATCTTCGGTGCCATAGTTCGGTTTGTCGGATAGTATCACAAGTCATAGCTCCTAACGGACTCCCTCCAACCTGGTAGAGTGTACCAACTCTAAAACCAATTGAGATAGCTTCCTTGAAGCTCTCCTTCCACATGAGCACCTTTCCATCAGAGAAAGTTACATTGAATCCTTTGTCTTCCATGGCAGATACAGACACAAGGTTCTTCTTCAATTTGGGTACATAGAGTACATCTTGCAAACGGAGGACTTGTCCTTGGGACAAGTGGAGGGTCACAGTCCCGGTTCCTTTCACGGGATAGGTGGCATTATCCCCAAGGATAATTTCTAGATTAGTATCCCTTTCAACCATGTCAGAAAGTGCTTCCTTGAATCCGGTGATGTGTCTTGAGGCACCACTATCGATTAGCCAGACATCCATAGTGTCGGGCGAAGATGCAGCTGAGAGAGCAGATACAAGAATATACTCATTTCTTTTATCAACAACATTAGACTCCTCATACCTGGTATTTCTGGACCTTTTAGAAGGTTGATTGTTTCCTCCAAAGTGAGCCTTCCTCTTTCCTTTGGATTTGTCATTTCTTCGATTCCCATTCCTTCGGTTGTTGTTATTATCGTCACTATCGGGAGAATCCTTCTTGAAAGGGCATTCTCTAGCATAGTGTCCAGGCCTATGGCAGGTGAAACATTTACCCTTCTTCTCTTGAGTCTTTGTCCTTCCTTTGTCCTCAAAATCTTGATCTTCTTTCCGGTCATATTTTCCACCAAGGCTTTGAAGGTACGGAACCACATGAAAGCCTCATCCTTCTTCTTCAAGAAGTATATCCAGGTTTTGCGAGAGAAGTCATCAGTAAATATCATATAGTAAGAACATCCCCCCAGGGATGTTACAGGCAACATACCAGAAAGATCAGAATGGACCAGTTGCAATATCTCAGATGTCTTTGTGACACTTGAGGGGAAAGAAGGTCCCCTTGTTATGTTATATTCTTGAGCACAGCCCTTACATACACCTTCCTTGCTTCGGGAAGGGCTTTCCAAATCTACGGTGCCATAGTTCGGTTTGTCGGATAGTATCACAAGTCATAGCTCCCAACGGACTCCTTCCAACCTGATAGAGTGTACCAACCCTAGAACCAATTGAGATAGCTTCCTTGAAGCTCTTCTTCCACATGAGCACTTTTCCATCAGAGAAAGTTACATTGAATCCTTTGTCTTCCATGGCAGATACAGACACAAGGTTCTTCTTCAATTTGGGTACATAGAGTACATCTTGCAAACGGAGGACTTGACCTTGGGACAAGTGGAGGGTCACAGTCCCGGTCCCTTTCACGGGATAAGTGGCATTATCCCCAAGGATAATTTCTAGATTAGTATCCCTTTCAACCATGTCAGAAAGTGCTTCCTTGAATCCGGTGATGTGTCTTGAGGCACCACTATCAATTAGCCAGACATCCATAGTGTCGGGCAGGGATGCAGCTGAGAGAGCAGATACCAGAATATACTCATTTCTTTTATCAACAACATTAGACTCCTCATACCTGGTATTTCTGGACCTCTTAGAAGGTTGATTGTTTCCACCAAAGTGAGCCTTCCTCTTTCCTTTGGATTTGCCATTTCTTCGATTCCCATTTCTTCGGTTGTTGTTGTTATCGTCACTATCGGGAGAATCCTTCTTGAAGGGGCATTCTCTAGCATAGTGTCCAGGCCTATGGCAGGTGAAACATTTACCCTTCTTCTCTTGAGTCTTTGTCCTTCCTTTGTCCTTAGAACCACCAGAGTTCTTCTTTCGGGAATGAGCACCATAGGCAGCATTTCTTTCATTATCAAATTCCTTCATCCTTGTTTCTTCTTGCATACATCTTGACAGAAGCACATCAAAGTTAGGAATGGTATTATTGTTGAGAATAGTAGTTGTGAATACTTGCCATTCATATGGAAGTCCTCCAAGTGCGGTGAGAACCATCTCACGATCAGCTATTGTCTCCCCAATAGCTAGCAGATTGTTCCTGGTTTCGGTCAACTTCATAAAGAAAGTTTGAATAGACCCGTCTCGGCCCTTCTTCATATTCTTCAACTTGTTCTTGAGGAATAGCACTTGGTTCACATTGTTTACTTGGAACATAAGTATCAATTTGTCATACATCTCCTTGGATGTGCCTAGTTCAGATATGTAGGCAACCAGACTCTTATTTATGGATTCACTGATCAGCAGCTTTGCTTTGATTTCTCCCTTCTTATACTTGTTTCTAACAGCAGCAGAGGCATTGGATGGAGGTTCTTGAATCCTCCCTGTCACATGATCCAGGAGATCATGATCTTCTAATTTGAGATCTAATATCATCTTCCAGGGATGGAAGTCATCACTTCCAGTCAACTTGTCATTCTCCTTGAATTCAAGACTAGTGGAACCCATTTCCTCCGATGATGATTGCTATAGATTGAGTTTGTCTTCACCTCTGCTTTGATACCATGTAAAGTTTTGTAGATGTTCTATGCTAGTAGCAATTTCACTTTTCTTTCGGCAATCATACAAGTAGTTAAGCAAAATGCAGATAGAACATATAAGTAGATCTTACAGAAGACAAATCAGAAACAGGAAAAATGTGTATGTTCGTTTCGGCGGTCAACGGGATGCTTCAACCAGCAAAGTCTCCTTTGGTCAGCCAGCCCAGCATGTGTCACAACAACCCTTCAATCTGTAGATGAGTCAACCCAAGTCAACTCTGCAAAAGTCAACGCTGTCCTGAAAAGTCAACGCAGGGGCAGCAAGCTAAAAGTCAACGCAGCAACAAAACGGTCAACCCTTTGACCTCGATTTTTGTGCCAGGTAGTACGGCCTTCATAAATCGAACCTTCCACAAGTTTTCAGCTTGTTTGGACCAAGCGTTGACCAAAGTCATGGCTGGTTAATTTCTCTATAGCCTAAATGAAAATCCGTACTTAAGCCTAAATTTGTACGGTCTGTCGCCTTAAATCCTTCACACGTGTGTTGAAACTTGTCTTTAGGTAGCTCGTACTATTTGATGAGAGGAAGATGATGAGTTGTGATGATGATGAAATGCTCTTCAACTTTCTGTATTTATATCCATCATGAGGGTGTGACTTGTCATTTGGCATGCGAGCCTACATTATAAAGCCGCCGACCTTGCACACCTGCATTTATTAAAAATAATAAATTCAAAATATAAGTTCTGCTCATCGGATTAAGACATATTTTATATGGATTTTACACCTCTCAGAAAGAGGAATCCAACAAAAATATTAGCCTCTTAATCTGAGCATCTTAATATGGAGTTTGGACCTAGTTGTCCAAATTTAACAAAAGGGCATTTAACTAAAAGGAGAAATAAGGTGAAACTGAAAACCGGGGTGGGAAAGTCAAGAAATTTCTACACATGTAGTACATTTGTGACCTTGACATTGGTTCCGGCTTCCGTCTGAAACACTATGGTTCCTCTCCCAACCTAAGTCACCAGGTTCGTGTTCGTGTTCGAGTTCGGCAACGTTGAAATTCGAATAAAGTTCGGCACCGAAAATTTTTCCGATAAAGTTCGGCATAAAATTCGACATATAGAAATTTGAAAATATATATATATATATATATATATATATATATATATAAAACAATTTTAAGCATGTTGAAAGATAAATATGATGCACATAAATAAGATGATAGGATTATTGCTCAAACATTTACATCATTTCAATTTTCCACATATAAACCATGAAAGTGAGTGCCAAAATTCCAATAAATAACCAACTTCAATCTTCCATACATAGTAAACAAGGTGAGAAATTCATCATAGACATTAGCAGTAGGCTAGTAGCACTATAAGAACATAAATTTCAACAAAACCATGGGCCATATCAGATTTCATATATTGAAAACAATCTGATAAAAAAGTATTCAAAATATATAAACTTTAAAGTACTTTGGCAGTTTTAGAATATTGTTCATGCAAAAAGTAAACTAGAAGTCTAGCAAAAAGTAAACTAGAAGTCTAAAACGAACACAAGTTTTATTCTTGATGTTCTGGTGGCCCAATTGTGATATCAAAAAGTTATATATCATCAAGAGCAGTATGGGTTGTGAATCCGCTAGATGCCTCAGCATTAGATTCATCACTCAGTTCCCTGTCAATGTCACTATCATTGTAAAAATCAGCTTCGCCTTCATCCATTGATGCATTAAGAACAGGATCAATGTACGGAGTAGAGGAATTGGATGACTCTTTTGACACATTTTTCAAAACCAAGTGCAAGTTACTACGAACATAAACAAGATCTTCTAATCTTCTAGATAACAATCTATTTCGTTTCTTGGAATGAATGTGGTCAAAGGAACTCCAATTCCTTTCACACGCTGATGCACTTGATCCCTGACTTAAGATACGAATTGCAAAAGTTTGCAATTCTGGCGCCCCTGGACCATAAAACTCCCACCATACTGCTGGATCACTTCTGCTCCTATCATACTTTGCTGATTGTGTACCAAATAGTCCTTCTTCTAACCTGTATGCCCTCAACTGAGATCTGACCAAACCTGCAATTGTTGGATCTGGATGTAGCTTCTCAATAGCATGAATAAGTCCATTCATGACTTCTTCATCCCTATGTCTTGGCAACCCAAACAATCTAGGGTCCAAATAACATGCTGCTGCATGTAATGGACTATGCATCATCTTCCATCTTTGATCAATTACTTCCCATATCTCCTGGTAATCAGCTTCCACATTATTAAAAGCACTTGCAATGGCCTCTTTGCAACGATCAATACTTTCATAAACAAAACCCATACAAGTTTTGTCACCATCAACCATGCGGAGCACATTAACAATTGGGCCACATATTTTTAAAACCTTGTCTGCATTTTCCCAAAAGCCATTATTGAACACTATTTGTTCAACATGTTTCCCCTTAGATTTCTTTGAAAGGGGAGATCTTTCCCACTCAGTATTGCAGAAAACAGTGCTTATGCTATATTTTTCCTCAACAACTCTTTTCAAAGTAATATAGAAAGTAGCAAACCTTGTATCACAAGGCCTCAACAACTCTTTAGATGCATTCTTCCTGTATATGCTCAAAGTGAGACGATGGTTGATGATGAAGTTTGCAATTGTTTTGGCTCTTCGTATTGTTTCATTGACCCAAGGAAATTTGGCTAAATCATGCAACATCAAATCCAAACAGTGCGCTGCACAAGGGGTCCAATAAATATGATTATACTTTTTCATAATCATTCTCCCTGCACCAACACAATTTGATGTATTATCTGTAACAACATGGACCACATTTTCCACCCCAACCTCTTGAATTGCTTCATCCAAAATTTCAAAAATAAATTCTGATGTCTTCACCTGATCCATTGCATTAACTGCCTTCAAGAAAAGTACCCCTCGAGGACTGTAAACAAGCACATTGATCAATGGGCGATGACACAAATCTGACCAACCATCACTCAAAATTGTGCACCCTGTATGCTTCCAAGACTCTTTTATCTCAGACAATTTTGCTGTGACTCTTTCTTTTGTTTTCTTTAGCAAAGTGGTCTTTAAAGCTTCAGATCCGGGAGGAACATAGCCCTTTCCAAAATCAATGGTCTTTTTAATTAGATTTTTAAAATATGGACTCCTGGCCACATTAAAGGGAATTGCACATGCATAAAAAAATTCTGCACAAGCATCATCAACTTCCTGTCTCTCCACAGGTTTCCAGAATTGAGTTAATGTTTTGGTTCCACCTGTTTTACAGCAGTAGAACTTGATCCACCAATGACTGACATTGAATTAGTGGTGAATGTGTTTGAGGAAGAGATGGCAATCTCTCTCTCAATTCGCTGCCTCTTTTGCTCCCTTTTTTCCTTTTCCACCTTTGAAGAGGAATAACTTTTTTCCACTGCGGCTTTTTGTTCATCTGAGATTTTAGTGCAGCCCTCAACACCACCTCCATTGCCATTGCTAATACTGAGAAGGTGATCCACAGCTCTAGTTAAAGAGCCAGTGAATTAATGCCCACAAATCTCACAAACAAGATTTTTCCCATCTTTTCTAACAAAATTCCATGCTACCTGAGTTGATTTTGGGGGTGCCATTGTCCTGAAGGCTGACTCTTGATTGCTGAAGTGAATCATAGTGGATGAAATGTCTGCAATTTTTTTTTTTAAATAACATTAGAATTAGTTCTAAACAATTTTGCATTGACTGTACTGTAATTTAAATAATTTAAATTGTGCATTATGACTGTACTGTAATTCTGCTAGACTGCAATTTAAATTTTTTTTAATAAACAGACTTACAAATAAAGGACAGATTAAAAATTTAAAGCCTCTGTTATTAATATTTTTATGAGGCATTATAGACTACAGACTATAGTAACCCTGAGGGCCTAGCCTATCACAAATTCAGTGTTCACTGTTCACAAATTCAGTTTCTGTCAAAGAATAGGAAAAGAAAATGGCGCTCTGGTACATACAAATTTGCAATTTATCAATTGAAAAGTTTTCTAAATGAAAATTCACCATCACATCTGTAGACTGTGGTGGAAAAATCTCTTAGAAAAAATTTCATTTGGCATGAAACCTAGCTTCAAAATTGGTCTTTAAATGCAATGTCTTGTCTTGTCGATAAAATTGATTGAATGGCCTGTAAACCAACTGAAAAGCCAGGTCTGTGCTTGTTCATGGTTCGTTTGAATGGCATAACAGATGCAAAAAGAGACTATAAATCTGTCACACAAATAAGAGACTATAAACCTCTGTTCTGTGCATATGCATAGGGTTTGTGACTGTATATACCTCTGAGTTTGGACCACATAAATACTTGAACCTTTCTTTAAATAAGTTCCATATATGCCAGAGTTTGTGCCCTAAAAAGGGCTGAAAACAACCTTCAACTGTACAACTGTACAAGCCGAGACTGTAGTATTACCATAGGCCGAGACTGCGGTATTATCAAAACTATGACACTGTGGTAATATTGTCAAAGGTGTGGTAGACTGGTAGTAAATTAGTAATGAGACCTTGTCATATCAACGAGACTCTATTTCTAAGTTTTAACTGTGAATCGTGATACCTGAATTATGTATCATCCATTGTAAGATCTGCCGTCACTCGTGACTCAAGCACATGAGAAAGGAAAATTTTCATCGAACCATTTCAGTTTTTTTAAAGAGTGAAATGCGATAATTTCATGTACAAAGTTCCTATGAAACGAAACAGAAATGAAACGAAACGGTTCAAGATGATGCCGAGTGAACTTACAAGTTACGTGTGAGCACTGAGGACTGTGAGCCCGGGCCGGCAATGTGAGCCTGTGGCGCTGTGGACAAGTCACAAAGACAGTGTGACCGTTTGAAAAATTGGATTGTGGTTTGCTGGAAGAGACCAACGCCGCTGTGAATGATAACTGTGAGCCCGTGGAGCTAAGTCTAAGCCTGTAACCTGTTCGCTGTGGCGGCTGTGCGCTATGCGCTGTGCGCTGTGGAGTCTGGAAGCCGAGAGTAAGTTTTTCGGGTCGAAAGTCTGAGTAAACTGTCTGCTGTGGCAACAATGCGGCTGTCGGCAAACCTATTACCAATTTACAAAACGCCAACCCTAAACACGAATTTTTTGCCGAATTTAATAAAAAAAACACGAATTTAATCGAATTTTTTCAGGTTCGTGTTTGGGATTATGTTCGGCATGAGGTTCGGCTTTGTGTTCGCCGAACACAATCGAATTTGTTCGGATGCCGATTAAATTCGCCAAACTTCGAACTTTTTGCTTCAGGTTCGCCGAACCCAGTGACTAAGCTCCCAACTAGAGTGCATTTCGTGCTATTCCCCATAGTGATTTGGAATTTCATCTACTCCTCCCTATAGCTCGAGAAATATTCTCGTACTCCAGTCATATGAGCTGAAGCCCCGCTATCAATATACCAAATTCCTGCAGATGTTGAACTTGACAAGCATGCACAATCCTCTTTTAACCTAGAGGATAAAACATCTAAGTCTGCCATACTTATCTGTGCTGCGTCCTTTCTGAAGCTTCTGGTTTGCACAGTTTGCTCCTTGACCCTGCTTCCTTTGGATCTGACAGCTCTGATACCATTTGAAAATTCTATAATATAGAATGCTACTGCAGCTACTTATTATATTTCTTCTATTGTATTCATTCACAATTATTTAACATTTCACTGTGTTAAGCATCAAAATAAAATATGTTGCAGACTTCACAATACATAATCAATATGAAAGAACAATGCACAAGTATTCACACATAGACACCGTTACTTTTGGACAATTGTCCCCGGAAAAACCCAATGTGGGAAAACTAGTGCAACAGATTTGAGGGTTTCTTTATTATGCAAAAATTCTGAGTACAAATGTGTGATTGTAATCATCAATCAATCACCTGAAGAAATCTGATGAGAATAGGCTAATGAGGCAATTCTCATTTTACCACGAAGTTCCGGCACTAACCTGCACCCGCACTTAGAAGCTCTGCGTGATCTCTGCGCAGTGACTACGTCCCCCACGCTGTCACTGCGTCACTGCTGCTGCTGCTGCTTGATGTGACTGCTTCAGTGCTCACTGATGGGTGAGACTAGAGTTTTCTCCTCTTCCAGAAATGTCCTCTGGATACTGGATGAACCCTTAGCTGCCTCTCCAACTGAAATCGAAAACCCTTTGCTACTCTACGCTGGCCTAGCGTAACTGCTGTGTGGCTATCTCTATGCTGCTGCTTGTGGCTCCCTTCTCTCTTCTCTACCTGTACTCCCTTTGCTTCAGAAACTCTTCCTCTTGAAGATTTCACCTTCCCCTCTCTGCAATCGAGAATCACTTTGATTCTTCCTTCGACTGAAGAAATTGAACTCTAGATTCTTTCTTCGTCTGATGTGTATTCCAAATGCCCATCGAGCTCTCCTTTATAATCTTTCACTGACTCATCAATGGCCAAGATTAAATCATAATCAAGGGCTAAGATTTACACTTAGTTTAATTAATACCCTTTAATTAATTAGTTTCCCTAATTTTAGACTTATGAAAACATTAAAAAATGATTAATTAATTTAATTAAACCATCTCTAAGTGGAATTTTCCAAAATCCTTTCTGGGTATTATGGAAAGCATGTGTCATAGCCTGTATACAAAATCACAAGGCTAGAGCACATCCGATGCTACCATAAATCAACAGACCAACCAGTTCGGGAGACACAATTAAACAACCAAATACTTGTAAAAGCTCTAGCAAGATTAAAGGATTCGATTGAATTTGAAAGACTGATACCAGTGCCTTATGGAGTCAACTATCCTGCTAAAGAAATTACAACCAAGTACTTGATGAGAAACTGCTGCTATGCAATGCTAATGCAGAATGCAAGGAAAATGATTTGAAGGGGCGAGATGAAACAAAATTTGAAGATGAGAGGTGATGTTAAAAGTTTAAAGCACTTAGATTATAAATACTCTGATCTAACCACTAAGTACTTAAGCGAGAGCGTCAATTATGAAGATGCCAAAAATTACCCAATTGAAAGATATACAATGTCATAGATCCACAATAGAGCTCTGAAATATATCGATCACAATAACTTGAAAGATTCTCAAACTTAAATATTCAATGAATGTCTATTAATTTAAGTAAATGAAACAAGAGTTAATTAAACAATAAGTGATTTTAATCGATAGTAAACATTTAAAATCTCATCAAACTCAACTGACGCATATGAAAGTAATTAGCATTTAAATCTCAATAATTAATCATCAAGAAATACCATGAAATTTAGAATGCTAAATAAACATTTCATCAAGTAATTTATGGATTAAACAATATTCTAAAATAAAGAAAATCCAAAAATTGTTTTTTCTCCTATAGTTAAACTTGGGATATTTTCTTCGACAAGATTTCAGATTTGAAATATTAATTGCGGCAGTAATTTAAACTATAGATCAGCAGACAAACGATACCCGCACCAATGCCCAAAATGACTAAAAATAGTAAAAAATTTTAAACTTGAAGAAAAATCAATTTTTAGGGCTTGATTAAGAGAAACACCAGATCTGATATTTTTATTTCAGCAGTGAAACAGTGATAGATCAACAAGATAAAACTACCAAAAATCACTGCCAAATACTTCCAGAAATAGCAAAAAATGTATTAAAATTTGAAAATTCAATTTTAAGGCTTTAAGAGAGTTTGATTCGGTAATCTTCAGAACTGATAAGTTTATAACAACAGTAAATTGAAAACAGATCAGCAAACCGAAAATACTAAAGATGATCCCCACAATGTCTAAAAATAGTAAGTTTTGCCAAAAAACTGAAAATTCAAATTTTTTAGACCTTATTTAGGATATGCATAAGAAATGTTCAGATCTGAATTTTCACAGTTATGCAGTTATTTCCAACAAGTTTCAAAGTCGGTTCTAGGCAAAATTAGTGATGCCCAAGTGGCCAAATAATCTGAAAATGAAGATTTTGCAATTCTAAAGAACTTTGATAATATATAATGTGTTTTTAGGGCCTAATTATTTGTGATTTGCTTGCTGTGATAAAATTTGCAGAAAATAAGGGTTCAGAGATCAAACCCTTAGCCCAAGGCTTTGAAGATCCCACCATTGAAAATCGTTGAAATTTTGGGATAATGTTGCCACTTGAAAATTAGAATTTTGGAGACCAAAATCCTGCAAAAAACAGCTTCAAAAGCCTATATGTCTTCAAAGGTCTAGATCTGGCTCAGATTTGAAGATTTCCTTGGTTGATTTTTCAGATCTATTCCTGCAAACAAATATTGAGCTCAGATCTTGCCCTCCAGGGTCTAGATCTGGCTCAGGTCTAAAGATTTCTTTCGCTGATTTTTCATATCTATTCCTGCAAACAAATATTGAGCCGAAATCTTGCCTCCTCCAGGGTCTAGATCTAGCTCAGATTTGAAGATTTCCTTGACTGATTTTTCAGATCTATTTCTGCACAAGTGAAAAGAGAAAAACTCAATACCCATTATGTACAAAAATAGAGAAAATCTAAAAAATCCAAATGTTAAAATTCAAAATTATGTTACAAAACTTCAGAGCTACACAATTAAACTACAGATCTATACAAATAAGTCACATATCTATACAAATAAGTAACATATCTATATAATACATCCACATATCTATGCACAAGAGTTGCAGACTTGTCAGATTTGAGGAGTATAAGTCTGACTTCACTTCCGGATCTGAAGATCTAAGGCTCTTACTAGCCATTTCTAACTTTAAATTCAATAAAAGATAAGATAATTTTTTTATTTAGACACAGGCTCTAGAAAAACCCTGCAAGAAGAGAATTTAAGATAAGCCCGGGGAATTAGATTCGAAGGGCTCTTCAAATCTTATTTCCTTGGGAGTCAGCTGATCCAACTGAGGACTTCCCTAAATGCCCAATTTTAAATCTGAGAGATTTATGCACACTTAAAGTTAAATTGTTAAATCAATAGAGAAATAAGATAAAAAATAAAATTTTCAAGAGTCGGAAGTACTTGCTAAATCAATCCAATTAATATTCTTACCCTAAATCCAGTAACCTAAGCAAGATACCTGTGCAATAGATTACACTACAAGAGCCATTAATCAACAATATATTGAAATAATTACCAGCAGAATATAAAGAACAAGTTTACCATAAAATGCCGAAGAGGAACACGACCATCAAAATAAAACTCCAAAGACTTTGTTTGTATTATTCTAGAAAGTATTATAGGAGAGCTTCAAGAGCAAGTACATGATCAATAGATCATATCAAAAAATTAGACTGACACTGACCTCTAATTTATAGGTGAAATCTACAATGGCTAGCTCACTTGATCCCCGTCAAAGTAATCTCGACCATCGAAAATGATTTGATTATCTTTTAATCTCGTCCGTCGAAATTATAATTTTTTGAGGAATTTCGAATTTTTCAATTAATTCCCTTTTAATTAATTCAAAAATAATATTTTTGAGTTAATTACCTAAAAAAATTGACTTTGACTTAACTACCAAGGCCCAAGGCTCCAAAATTTCTCAAAAATTTCAATATTCCCTTGGCCTGGGACCTTTAAAAATTTATTTTTTAGGGATTTTTCCTTTGAAGAATTTAATTTGACCTATAAAATAAAATTAATTAAATTTCTGGCTTAGGATTTATAATTTAATTTGGCCAGAAAATTTAATTAATTGACTCATGAGGGGATTATTTTCCAACCCTCTTTACATAAGATTAATACATTAAATCCATGAGGAGTAACACTTGTTCGCAACATACCCTCAATAATCTACCCAATTCTGCGACTCAAAATATGATTTAGTAGACCTAGCAATCTGTAATAAAATGATCTAGCCAATTAGCTAGGATCATTCTCAGATTACTTTACAAAAACTCGATAAAAAACACTAGGACTCACTTAGTATTTTGACGACAAAATCCACCCTAGCTTTGGGGTGAGGCTGGAGGGGAAAAACTCTGCTGATCATTTGTATCGAGAAATACAAATGAATCAATGAGACGAAAAACCTCCTACGATAGAAATCGTCACCAAAATACTAGGCTTACCTAGGTTGTTACATACATGATGGTCTTACTGAGATCATTTACATTATAGCCATGCAGAATGGGTTTACATCTTTTACAAAATTGTCGACTGATGGTGAAATCTGAATGGCATGAACACCACGTACATGATAAATCCCATTTGCAAAAATGGGGGTGTACTGCTATGGGGTTGTTGACACAGAGTGGTCAACAGAAGGCATTGACTATGCTGAAACTTTCTCCCCTGTTGCCAAAGTGAATTCTATCTGCCTTGTTCTTTCCCTTACTGTCTCCTTTAAATGGGAAGTCCATCAGATGGATGTTAAATCCGCCTTCTTACATGGGGATTTGCATGAATAAATCTACATGGAACAACCGCCTGACTTTATCCAAAACGACTCTAGCTTTGTTTGTCGTCTTAGGAAGTCTCTCTATGGTCTCAAACAAGCCCCTCGGGCTTGGTATGCCAGAATGGATAGCTTTCTGTTAGATAATGGTTTTTCTAGATGTCATTTCGACAACATCGTCTACACCAAGAAAGTGAGTAATTCCTTAATCATCCTTGTTCTTTATGTTGATGATCTTATCCTTACTGGTAGTGATCCCAACCATATAAACCATGTGAAGTCTAGCCTCAAAAAGAAGTTTGAAATGACAGACTTAGGACACTTGCATTATTTCCTTGGCCTTCAAGTCTTGCAATCTAGAGAAGGTATTACCCTTTCTCAGTCCAAGTATGTCTGTGATCTTCTACGCCACTTTCACATGGAAGACTGTAAGCCAACCCCTTCTCCCTTTCAGTTTGGAGTCAAGCTTTCAGTCACTTGTACTTTCCCTGAAGTTGATGCTACCTTATACTGTCAACTTGTTGATAAACTTTTTTATCTAACCCATACCCGTTCTGACCTTTCCTTTGCCATTGGTCTTGTTGCTTGGTTTATGCACAAACCTCATGAAAGCCACTGGAAAGCAGCTAAAAGAATATTTCGATATATTCGAGGTATAGTTCAGTTTGGGATTCATTACAGTGCATGGGCATCTCCATTGTTGATTGGTTTCACTGATTTTGATTGGGCTGGTGACCCTGATGATCGAAAGTCTACTGCAGGTTATGTATTCACTCTTGGTTTAGGACCTATTACATGGTCTTTTATGAAACAAACTGCCATCTCTTTTTCTTAAGTAGAAGTAGAGTATTGTGGTGCAGTTGAAGCTAGTAAGGAATCCCTCTGGCTTCGTCAGATCCTGACCGAATTTGGTCTTCATCAGCAGTATCTAAATACACTTTGGTGTGATAATCAGAGTGCCATTCAGCTATGCAATGATCTAGTTCAGCATCAGCGCCTGAAACACATTGAGCTACACATACACTTCATTAGAAAGCTCATTCATGATCGTGTTCTTGAAGTGCAGTATTGTTCAACCAATGATCAAGTCGCTGATATCTTTACAAAGGTTCTCAACCGAAGCGAAGTTTACCAAACTTCGATCTATGCTTGAAGTTCAGGAAGTTATCATTAAAGGGGGATAGACTCTAATGCCTCCTTCCTTCTCCTATTGTGTCACCTTTGTCAATCCTTCAATCCTATCCCAAGTTGTTCTTAAGGGGGGATGTTAGGATATTCCGACATATAGGAAATAGTTTCCTATTGTGTCACCTTTGTAAATCCTTCAATCCTATCCCAAGTTGTTCTTAAGGGGGGATGTTAGTATATTCTGACACATAAGAAATAGTTAAGTATAACTTGGTGTTAAAATTGGACAACTAGGTCCAAACTCCGGGTTGTGCTGCTCAGATGACGATCGCAATATTTTTATTGGATTCCTCTTTCGGAGAGGTGTAAGATTGATCTAAAGATCATCTCGATCGGATGAGCAGAACATGTACTTTGAATTTATTCCACTTATGTGCTGGGTCGGCCTGGAATAAAATATTGACTTAAATGTCTTAAAGGACGTGTCACACACCCCCAAAGATTCCTATATATTGGAGAGACTTGGAGTTCATTTGATACACATTGGTGTGAAGGAATTCTCTCTCTCTTGATGGCGTTGGAGCTGTGTATTCTTTGTTTGGATTGTTCTGGGGTTATGTGTGACACGCTTGGCTGAATGACCTATTGGAGACTTTGCTGGTAGAAGCATCCTGCTGATCGCCGTAACGTCATCATCTCCTATCTCTGTTTTGGCTTGTCTTCTATCGATCTTTTAGTATGTTCTATCTTCTTCAGTATTATGCCCTAATCTGAAATGGCATAGAACATGAGCAGAAATTAACATGGTATCAGAGCGTTGGTTGAAGACATTGCCCTAGGTTGAGCAAGTCTGCCCTTATTAGCGTGGAAAAAGTCTGCCCTAATGTGGGTAGCTGGAAGGCTGAAATGTTTGCGGCCAAATAGAAGTTCCCGGAAGCATTGACGGCTAAATGAAAGGCCGAAGCCGAGAACCGGGAAAATTAGAATTCTGCGTAACCTGTTTTCAAAACTGGTTATGGGCCCACGAAAGAACAAACGACGGAATTAGAATTATGCGTAACCTGTTTTCAAAACTGGTTATGGGCCCACGAAAGAACAAACGACGGAATTAGAATTCTGCGTAACCTGTTTTCAAAACTGGTTATGGGCCCACGAAAGAACAAATGACGGAATTAGAATTCTGCGTAACCTGTTTTCAAACCTGGTTATGGGCTCACGGAAAGAACAAACGACGGAATTACAACATGATCGTTCGTAAGAGGTTTCGCGTTCAAGCTTTGTTACCGGATGGCGTAGGAAATAGCGAACCCTGGACTTAGATTGGCGGCGGTAGCAGTTATTTGTATAAGCATTTATACGGCACTTTCACAGAATGCAGAGCCGTTGGCCATCCGGATCAGCTGCAGAGCTGCAGTAGAACTCGAAAATTTGATGTTGTGGTCGATAATAATATTTTTTGAATTCGATCGCTCTGTGTTCCTGAATTTCCTGTTCGGGCTCTGGATATATGGACTGTGGGCTCAGAGGTTATTACGCGGCATCAAATCGCAAGTAGGATCTCGTCTTGATAGATCCAGTAAAGTGCCGCCAATCATATTTGTGATGTTGCGATTCAATCAATATGTGCCGGAATATCTATCCAATAAGTGTGGCGCCGCGATTCGACTCAATAAGCGGAATAGATCCATAAAATTTTACAGTGGGTGAGATATTCGATCAGTCCTGGGCTGGGTGAGATCCAGAAAGTTCCGGTATATATATCCAGTAAGTAAGCGGTATAGATCAGATAAGTCTTCTGATCGAGGTAGCTGCAAAGAATCGCGGGATATCTGAAGAAGGGGAGGTATGCGGTGCCGCCGTCTAACGTTGCTGCCGTTCTGGAATATCTGGCAGCCGAGGTGTTGGAACAGGATGGAAACGCTGCTCGTGACAGCGCCCACCAAGCAAGTTGATCAGCAATTACTTCAGAAAACAACAGAAGCCTGGATTGTCGAAGAATATAAGCAGCTCAGAAATTCAGGATCCTGAGCAATTCTTTTTTGATGCACGTCATAGAGTGTAGTGTCGTTTACTTCAAAGAAAGAGTTTCCAACACCGACAGCATGCGGCAGCCTTTGGGGAATTGCGGAGGAAATGCAGCGAATCCGATAGAGGATAAATGACAGTGACCCTATGCATGACAAGTAAACTTGTTATGACAGTGGCTGTAGGGTGCAACCTCCCAGTGAAGGTTAGCCACAGTCTAAATTAAAAACGCTGATAAAATGGCAGTATATGCTGCTGTAGAAAGGAGCCGCTGACACAACAGAAGGACAGTCCATGTTTTGACAACCAGGCAGGAGAGTCAAGATATGTTAGAAGGCAGTGGGTTACTGAAAAGATGTTTTGAGACCAACTTGCACAAGTTTTTCAAAATGTTTGGTCACATCATTGCCATGGACCAGAGGACCGAAATGAGCAGGATTGCTGGGTTTGTCAATTTTTCCATCAGGAAGGATGCACAGAGCTTCAAATAAATAAATAAATAAAAAAATCTCATTCTGAGAGTTGAATGGGCATCTTCTAGACAAACAGCCCAAATCCTTTGTGGGATTTTAGGCATTTTTCTATGCTGTTCGAGTTTTGGACTAAAAATTTGAGAACAATGAAGGATCCATTGGAGGAGTACTCCAGTGTTAATCTGAGATGAGATCATGATGAAATTGAAGCTATGAACCCGCATACAGCATGTGTGAATGCAAGGCATTTGCTATGGCCTATAAGAATGATTGAATTAAGAGTTGCAGACATCGCAGCGAAAAAATGTAGTGATCAATCCACATTTACTGAAATACTGCATGGTGTATCTGTATCGTAGTTCCAAGTCTTCCTGGACTTATCCTTCGTTGCACTATTTCTGGAAAGGCAGACTTGCTGAATCTTGTTTGAAGGCATCCTGATGAGTGTTGTGGTAGGCCGCAGGCCATACCACAACAGCAACCTGTGTGGTTATCACATGAGTATTTCGACTATGTGATCTGAGGCAGCCACAGATTCAAGCTAAAAGTTGGACGCAGACCAATGGTAATAATTCCCAGATTTGTGCATATGGCATAGACTGGATCTCAAGTGAAGACAAAGAAATTGTTTTGATGTACTTGACAGAGTCTTTAAGAACAGTGAAGTGCCTTGTCTTGATGAATGTGATAGTTCTAAATCTGTGATTCTATGTCACTGTCATCATGACAGTGACATAGACAGACACCCATGTTTGAAGCTGAAATTTAAAGGGTTGACTGCTGAAGTCCTCGGGGAAATTCTATGTAGTGGTCAAATTGTTGACGAAATGGGCATAGATGTAAGTCATTGAGCCAGGCAAATTTTTGACAGCCTTAGGAGCAGTCTGCTGCCATAACCAGAAATGGGCAGATCTGGAAGCAACTCAAGGTGCAATGCCTCAAGTGCAGGATAAACCAAGGTAGATTGGATCCCTTGTTTTTTTTTGTAAGCTGCAGTCTTAGAAGGCTGTTTGAAGGAGCTACTCACAGAATAACAGGTAGTGGCTGAAAGGACTTCTAACACAAGCTGAGGCTTGTTGATATGTTCCCCCTGTATGTCAGTGACATAGATAGACACCTATGTAGCAGCAGCATGTGACTGTATCAGTCCTACATTGGAGCGTTATGGTAAACTTAAAATGTGAGCTGAGAAGTTTATGCAGCTTTTTGGTCACATGGTTGGAATCTTGAATCATGATCAGCAAAGTCTGTTGGATGGCTTTGACTGTGGGAGATCAGGTCCCAATTCCAAGATGGTGTCTGGGATGCCCTCATTTAAAACAGATGTCTTCTCTCTCGAGAGAAGCTGACATTAAGAGGGAGATATATCTGTATATGCTCCTGAGTGGATGTCTTTGTTCAACGAAAGAAGATCCTCATGGCTCAGGGACATATGGCTTCAGAGGGGGAAATTCCAAAGGAAAACCAAGAAGCCATATTAATAACAGGATATCTAGCAGCCATGAGTACTTTTGTACAATCTGACCTTGGATACCTTTGAGGAAGTCGTAAAGCATCAAGTCTGGAAGGATGCTATGCTGTGGTCCCAAGACCATAGGACAAAGCAGTTGTCACCTCGAAATGGCTCTACAAGATCAAGTATGGATCTGTTGGAAGTGCTGAAAAGTTCAAGACAAGATTCGTTGCCTGTGAGGAAGATATAGACTATGATGACATATTTGCACCTGTGGCTCGAGATACCACCATTCGATCTATTATAGCCCTTGCTGCTACGCAAGGATAGAGTCTTCATCAGATGATGTGAAGACCGCATTTTTTCTGCATGGTGTGATAAAGGAATAGATATATGTGGAGCAACCTCTGGGGTTGGAAGTCCAGGATCGAGACACCCATGTCTGCAGGTTGAAGAAAGCCCTCTATGAGTTGAATCAAGCACCCTGAGATTGGTACAAGAGGATAGATAGCTACTTGATGAAGCTGGGCTTCACTCGAAGTAATGCTGATCCGAACCCTTACTTCAAGGTTGTCAAGGGAAAACCTCTCATTCTGGTGTTGTATGTGGATGACCTCTTCCTGACAGGTGCTAACCCTCTCATTCATCAGTGCAAGAGGGAGCTCGCTGCTGAGTTCGAGATGAAGGACCTAGGACTGATGTCTAGGCCTGAAGGTCTAGCAGAGACCTGGCGAGATTTTTCCTTTCTCAAGGAAAATACATTATGAATTTTCTGGTATGATGGACTGTAAGTCCATAGAACTCAACTTTAAAAAGTTGAGTAGCAGTGTTGCTGGGCCTGTCCTACTGAGTATCGTTAACTCATAGGGACCCTGATGTTCTTAATGAACACTTGTTCGAACATATGTTGTGCAGTGAACACTTTGAGTCAACACATGGTTGATCATAACATTCATTGGGTTGGTGCCAAGAAACTCTTGAGATATCTCTGAGGCACGATAGACCATGGGCTGAGATACACTGCCGGGAGTATGACACTCCATGGATATACTGATACCGATTGGGCTGGCAGTGTGGTGGATCGCAAGAGCACATCTGGATGCTACTTCACATGTAGATCTGCTTTGGGCAGGAATCTAAAGTCGGCAGCCTTGAGCACCGCTGAGGCCGAATACATTGTAACATGTATGGCCTGTTGTGAAGTCACTTGGTTGCGAAAGCTCTTTGTGAGCTGTTCGAGCATGTGCTAGATGCCACCGTTATCCTTTGTGATAACCGGAGGGGGATTCATTTGTTATAGAATCCCGGGTTCCACGATTGATCCAAGCATGTTGATGGCTGGTACCACTTTATCTGGGATATGGTACAGCGAGGCGCCGTAAGGCTCGATCATATAGGAACTGATGAGCAGGTCGCGGATATTCTCATAATGCCCTTGGGGAAGGTCATGTTCCTAACCTTTCGTGAGAATCTTGGAATCATGGAACGACCCTATTCTGAGGGTCCTGTTGGACGATGAGCTCTGGGAGCTCAAAGGGGGGTTTTGGGGATAGCTTCTCGGAGCTATAAGCACTTATGGTGCTTCTGCCCCACCGTTGTGATTATTGAGTTGGTTCGCCTCTCATTTATCTGTGCCCCATATGCATCCTACCCATTGAGTTCAGGGGTCATGGGAAGTACCTCTCATTTGGCCAATGAGATGGGAAAGGCTAGAGACTAGTAGCAAAGACTGATGGACGCATCAGAACTTGCCGTACTCTCTATCTAGGATGGCACGGTCCAACCACTTGATCTGGGATCAAGTTTAGTGAGGTTTCGGACCTCCGCCTGACTTCGGGTCAGATGAACCAACTTCGGGTTGGTTGGAGACTCTTTGTGAGTCTGATAGTGAGGTTTCGGACCTCTGCCTGACTTCGGGTCAGATGAACTAACTTCAGGTTGGAGACTCTTTGTGAGTCTGATAGAGGTTTCGGACCTCTATGCTGAATCTGTCAGCCGGGTATGATGTCTTTGTGACTGACCCACTTCTGTTCTAAAATAAAGAAGCCAGCAAAGCAAGTTACGACGGGATGACGCACGATGTTTGGATTGCACTAGTGGACGGAGTTCTCCCTAGTTGAGAGGGAGTGTTAAAATTGGACAACTAGGTCCAAACTCCGGGTTGTGCTGCTCAGATGATGATCGCAATATTCTTATTGGATTCCTCTTTCGGAGAGGTGTAAGATTGATCTAAAGATCATCTCGATCGGATGATCAAAACATGTACTTTGAATTTATTCCACTTATGTGTTGGGTCGGCCTGGTATAAAATATTGACTTAAATGTCTTAAAGGACGTGTCACACACCCCCAAAGATTCCTATATATTGGAGAGACTTGTAGTTCATTTGACACACATTGGTGTGGAGGAATTCTCTCTCTCTTGATGGCGTTGGAGCTGTGTATTCTTTGTTTGGATTGTTCTGGGGTTATGTGTGACACGCTTGGCTGAATGACCTATTGGAGACTTTGCTGGTAGAAGCATCCTGCTGATCGCTGTAACGTCATCATCTCCTATCTCTGTTTTGGCTTGTCTTCTATCGATCTTTTAGTATGTTCTATCTTCTTCAGTATTATGCCCTAATCTGAAATGGCATAGAACATGAGCAGAAATTAACACTTGGTCTAGC